>OZ025253.1:44458341-44518688 GCA_964019135.1 Arenicola marina | reverse complement strand
CCACCCCGCCTACCTGGCACTGGGTGACCGTGTGACCCCCCCCACCCCCACTGTGTGACCCCCCACCCCGCCTACCTGGCACTGGGTGTCCGTGTTTTACCCCCCCCACCCCCCACTGTGTGACCCCCCCCCCCCGCCTACCTGGCACTGGGTGTCCGTGTTGCGCATGTTGGCGCTCAGGTTGAGGCAGGCCGAGTGCATGCTGCGGGAGGCTCGCGTGACGTCAGAGCGGACACGTGACATGTCTCGCTCCGTGGCGGTCTTCATCTCGCCGAACTGTCGGCGGAACGCGACCACGGCGCGCCACAGCGCCAACAGGCGGCTGTGCTCCGAACTAAAGTACTCGTTGAAAGACTGGATCGAGTGGAGAAAGAAAAGGACAGGCAGATGTTAATATCAGTCGGGGGTTCGAACCTCGGGTCGCCCACCCATGGGTCGTGCGTTGCACAACCTACCTGACACACACACAAAGTAAGATGTACATCGACATTAGATTAATCAGCTCATTATTTGGTGATTCCACCCCGAGCATAACATATAGCCATGTGTCTGTTATTTTATATCTGTAGCAGTATGATACAATCCCAAAACTTATGTTCTATTCTCATATTTCTCATGCAACCAATTTATACAAAATGTTTTACAAAACTCGCTCAGTCCAAACCTTAGATGATAATCTTTATAATTGTAGAATTGTCACATGATTAAAAAGGTTCCATGTAAAAGTGACGACAAAATCAAACGCCTAATAATATTATTATTATTATTATTAATATTATTACAATGACAATAGTTATCATCATCCGACAATTAAATGGACAATTCGGTTTAGGAAGTGAACTTGGTTTGTCGCGGCTGTTCCATCACCTGTTCCTCCTCCCTCCACTCGGCCTCCTTGGTCTCCAGCTCGTGCCTCGCGCGCTGCCACTCCTGGGTCAACTTGTGGATGTCCACCGTCAGAGCCTGGTTGGCAACCGTCGCCTGGTCCAGCTGCTCGCGCAACATCGAGTTCACATGGGCCAAGCTGGCGCTCCTGATTGGACGAGACAAGACGCGTGGTTAGTTAAGTGGGTCACACACGTGGTCGGTTAAGCGGGTCACGCACGTGGTTAGTTAAGTGGGTCACACACGTGGTCGGTTAAGCGGGTCACGCACGTGGTCGGTTAAGCGGGTCATGCACGTGGTCGGTTAAGCGGGTCACGCACGTGGTCGGTTAAGCGGGTCACGCACGTGGTGAGTTAAATGGGCTTCCTTATTATAATGTATACTGTATGTGATAACAAGATTATCACCGAAATATTAAGCGTAAAAGTGATACAAGATGAAATACTCTTATACCAGTGAGTGTCAGTGATTGCTCACTTCCTTACTTTATCTATATGAATTTGGGTCTAAACGAGACAGATGCCAGGATTCCTGTATATGTGACAGATACTTTGATGAATATTTTATACTTTGATGAAGATTCCAAGGGATCTCTATATTTATTGTTTCCATCTCTTGCTCAGGGCGGGACCCGGGCAGTAAGATGCCGGTGCCAGGGCGCGAACCCATGACCTGTTTTTCTGCAGCTCGACTCGCTTACCATCTTTGCTAAGGAACCTGGCTTAATAAATTATTTTCCATTACAATACATTTAGAAGTGTCACACGGTCTAAGACGTGACGTCTAGACGTGTCACATGATCCAAGACATGACGTCTAGACGTGTCACACGATCCATGACGTGACGTCTAGACGTGTCACACGATCAAAGACGTGACGTATAGACGTGTCACATGATCCAAGACGTGACGTCTAGACGTGTCACACGATCCAAGACGTCACGTCTAGACGTGTCACACGATCCAAGACGTCACGTCTAGACGTGTCACACGATCCAAGACGTGACGTCTAGACGTCTCACACGATCCAAGACGTGACGTCTAGACGTGTCACGTGATGACGACTCACTTCTGCTGCTCCTCCTCCAGCCTGACGAGGGCGCCCTCTAGGTCGCCGCCCGCCTCCGCCTCCGCCGCCCGCAGTCGCGACTCGGTCTTCTCCAGACGGTCCTGGAGGGTGTCATGTGACTGCAGCTAAAACACACAACGCGGGGGTCACTAAAGTACAACTCGGTCTTCTCCAGGCGGTCCTGGAGGGTGTCATGTGACTGCAGCTAAAACACACAACGCGGGGGTCACTAAAGTACAACTCGGTCTTCTCTAGGCGATCCTGGAGCGTGTCATGTGACTGCTGCTGGAAGTACGCAAAGTCACTAAAAATACAACTCGGTCTTCTCTAATCGATCAAGGAGCGTGTCATGTGACTACAGCTGCGATGTCGCTCAGGTTTGTCCCCTTCTAAGAGCCTAATAATGCTAGTATAGTATGTTAACTCCTAAATACAGCTCCCTGTATTGGTGTCGCAGTCCTGACACTATATATGCGCATGTTTATTACCATATACCGGTATAATTTAAGTCAGACTCTTATCATATACAGGTTGACATACTACAATACAAAGTCAAGTTTCCCTTGGAGATGAGGTCCTATGCCCCAATGTATTGTGCAAAGGCGCCCTAGAATACCAATATTCCATGTCCTTTACACCAGGTTCATCTTGTATGGCCGCCAGAGGGCGCCACAAGCTCAGCCACTATCGGCGGCCATTATGATGTGTGTCATGGGCCTTATCGTCTCACCCCCCCCCCTTCACCCCGCTTCCTTGTCGCCCCCCCCCCCCACCCCACTTCCTTGTCGCCCCCCCCCCGACACCCCTACCAGTCGCCCCCCCCACACCTCTGTCACACCCTATCGACCCAGCACGCGCAGAGGGTCCCCTGAAAGCCTACCCAGTCTGTGGTGGGGGGTCAGCGATACAAAACTAACATAACGATTGCATGCGCCGGCTCTAAACACCGAAAAAAACCTGTTTGCACAGCGCCAAGGACAGCGAAAGAACGAGGAACGTCCGTCAATATACCCCATTGCAAGGGTCACGTGACCCACTGGCGGCATCGGCCTGTAACATCATCGCCGGGGAGAAATGCCGCTTTCCGACATGACGCGTTTACTCAGCATGACACACGGCTACACGCAGGACTACTTTAAGCAGGGAACCAGCGGGATAACTGTTATAGGCATCTAACATGGGACGACAGAAGGCTGTATAGTATACGTAGTTAAACAATGACATATATATACAAGTACAAAATATATCATAAGACTTATGTGTTTATAAATGAATTCGTTTATAGAAATAGATAAACCTCAATATTCAAATATTTAGACATAAATTCGTTTAAAGAAACAGGTTAAGCTAAATGTTTAGAAATTTATAAATACATTCGTTTATAGAACGATGTGACACGAGACTGTCTTGCAGCTGAAAAGGCACATCATTGAAATATAAGCCGGGTTTGGTTTTCTCAGGTAAATTAAAGAACATTTATATAATCCGCATAAGACATTTCAGGAGAGAGGGCTGCGTAAATACCTCGACATCTATACAGCAACATTTTAATTAAAGTATAACAATAAATAGCCTTATATAGTATCTTAGTGTAGATAGTGACTATATACAGCATATATATGTATTATATACAATTATAACATTCATACCAGACATATGGCACCTCACTTGAGATATCTACAACCACATAACCACAACGATAAGGAGGTTAGAGCAATGTACAGCAGTGGCGGCTTGGAAGTGGGGAGCCGAGGACTGGAGTGCGAAAGGACCACGCAGGACTTTTAAAACCACCCGAAGGGGGGTGGGGTGGGGGTGGGGGGGGGGCGGGTTTGAGAAAAAAGACACTTAAAGCTGAAAAGATCACATCTCGGCAACTCGGGGTATCAAGGATTCAGTAGAGCCATGTCCCGGGGGTAACCCACTGCCTGCTCTTTTCAAAGGACATATATTTGTATCCTGCACGAAGACGCACATATTCCTACAGTAGGCCGTGAACGCCCGAACTCTGGCACGATGGCTGGCCTGGCAGAGCTCACTCGACAAAGCCGAGCCTAACCACTGGACCATTCGGGTGGGATAAACACCAACACGACGCGTGAAATACTCAATTTAACTGATCATTAAATCCATCTCTAGACAAGCATTCCATTTAGGGCAACACTGTAGATAACATCAATATTATCTAGAGATACAACGATCACTTAAAGGACTTTGTTGTAACCAAATCTGTTCTAAACAATGCGAACATCGGAGCGAATGAAGTGAGAACGGAGAGGTATCATGTGACGTCATACAGGGACGCTATGGAATGACGTCAAACAGAGACGCCAGGGAGTATTATCACAGAGACGGTATGGAGTGAATTCATACAGATACACCAGGGAGTGACGTCACAGAGACGCTATGGAGTGACGTCATACAGAGACGCTATGGAGTGACGTTATACAGAGAATATATGGAGTGACGTCACACAGAGAACTATATAAACTGTTATACATACACTATAAATATAGGAATGATGGGAGGGAAATCCTGTCTGAAAAGGAATTTAAAAGTTTGGAAACTTGGTTAGCAAAGCCAGGGCACATATATAAATATAAGTCTACACAAGTTAAAAGAAAAGAGTTTGTATTGAATAGGGACGCCAAACTGCCCACTTTGGTGTTACTTGGGACTGGTGTCTATCGCGTGCTATTAAAGGCAGGGTAACTAGTCATGAAGCATAAATACATGCGAACCCTTTAAAGTTGGAAACAGTAACAACATGCGGCAAAATGCGCCCGCCAAAGAAACTTGCTCTTAATAAATGAACAAGCGTCGGATAAAAGTGGGGTTTTAAGTAACTACAGCAAGACAAGCAGTTATATGAGCCAGTGGCAGAACACATATTCTAACATAAACATAAACAATAAACAAGAGGTCAGTGAGCACACTGACGATGACGAAAATCGACTTTGGATCAAAAAGGGTGTATTTTGCAACCAGTCCCGACTCTCTAGCGTCGCTATGAAGCGAACGGCGGCCATCGACGAGTAAGGAGTGCCGGTCGATATCGCTATTCACTCATAATGGGAGCCTCAGCAAAGGGGGGTGCAACTCTTGCGAGCGCTCTAGCGGCCAAACTAAGCGTCCTAGGGCAAATCTGGTGAGATTTACCATAGATAAGCCGCCATCTCTCTCTCGCTTCATGCCAAATCTGGGTTCCCTAGCTCAATTATTAACCGAGTTATGGCCCTATGAACGTCGAAACGCCACAAAAGTCCCATAGAGAAATGCCGTCGGCCCTGGAACCGGAAGTAAGATAGGAACGTATCGTTTTTAATTTGTGGCTATAAGGGGAACCTCGTTTCCTACAAAATGACGCTACTCCGGCATTTTTATGATTTTTTTCAGATTTTAGACGATTTTTGGTTAGTACCAAAAGTGACGTCATCGTGACGTCACGTGACGCATCAAAACACTCTAAGATTCGACACAAATCATCTCAGTTCATATTTCTATGACATATTAGAACCTTTTAGCGATAACTTGAAGGTAAATGGGTCATCGGGCGAAAACACTGACAGAGGTCATTTAGTGCGTTTTCCTCAAAACTTCTGAGCTCATATTACTCGAAAATGAATATACGCATCAAAAAGTGAACAATACATGAAAACTGCGTCCTAATTAGTAGCACATTCTGAAACTTACCAGAGATCTTTAGCTTTAATATTAACGGAGATATAAGCGTGTTCAATGATTTTTGTCAAAACATCGCTGTGACCTTGACCTTTGACCTTTCGATCTGCGTGATGAGTATATCGTAGCCCTATCGCCAAGCTATCAGGCACAAACTAATGCGAATTAATGTATACGGTTGTTAGGACGCAATGAGACTTGCAATTCTCGAGTGAGACAGACATACACGCCTTTTGGACGGGAAGACCGACAAAGAACCAAGAAGTCAGTGAGGACACTGATGATGACGAAAATCGACTTGGGGTCAAAGGGCGTGTACTTTGCGATCAGTCCCGACTCTCTAGCGTCGCTATTAAGCGAACGGCGGCCATCGACGAGTAAGGAGTGCCGGTCGATATCGCTATTCACTCATAATGGGAGCCTCAGCAAAGGGGGGTGCAACTCTTGCGAGCGCTCCAGCGGCCAAACTAAGCGTCCTAGGGCAAATCGGGTGAGATTTACCATAGATAAGCCGACATCTCTCTCGCTTCATGTCAAATCTGGGTTCCCTAGCTCAAATATTAACCGAGTTATGGCCCTTTGAACTGAAAACGCCACAAAAGTCCCATAGAGAAATGCCGTGGGCCCTGAAACCCCCGATACATGCATGAAGAGAAAGTGAGCCTTGGGCAGACGTTCGTTGTGAGCGTAAAGGTTACACACCAATAGCATAGGTGGTGCGTATGTAGAAAAAGTATATACCGTCAAGTAGTGCGTGTAAATATGATGGTATATCAGGGTTATATGGTTACTGGTTACTTCTTTCTTTGTATACATTGTTTCTTTTACAAATGATTGGCCGGATTACTGCCTGTTGCATTAATCTGTGGCGTATTTGATCATGCTTGCGGACGTTACGGGTGCGTGGTTCGGTCGACCTCATCACATGATGATTCGCTGGTTGTTTCATTTTCGGTGGGTCACGCTACGGGGGGTGTCATACTGTAGCTGTAGCTAAAAATATCGCACGTGAACCTATATTCTGTTTGTTTTTAAAATAAAGTTGGATACTTGCTCTATAATTTCCTATGGTCCATATAGTCAAACCTAGTTACCGATTTTTTTCTAGCATGGGGTTGCAAATTTGGGTTTTTGCATTACTTAACATGGGGATGGTTTCTATTGGTGTGTAACCTAAACAACGATTGGCGGGCGGCCAGGCGGCGAACCAAAACGAAAATGGATTTGAATTCGCTAAAAGGTGAAGCAGGTAAGTGTTTAGTGCGATTTTATTGAAAGTATCTGACCTAAGGTTGGCGTATCTAATTGCTTCGATGAGGGCAGAACGACGTGTGTAGTGGAATACTAGTAAATTTGGTATGCCTGAATGAGCGACAATATGAGCCGCCCAGCTTAATAAGGCGGGTGTGCTGCTATTTTTTATGACATGTCGAGTGTCACATGACTTTTTTAAAACTAGTTTAGCCAAAACGCGCCGCCTCACTGGATAGGTATAGTGTGTTATATTTCATGTACCAAGTAGCCTACCAATCTTAAACAAATCCACTTGTTTTTCTTTAAATCAAATTGGCCTTCAACTGTCTATTTTACTAATAGAATTGCCAATTGGCTTGATCAACTGACTGAGATATACATGTTACTCCAACTAAGACATATATTTACAGGATATGCAGTGGTGGCAATTCTGGGGGCCGCCCCGAAGGAATGCATGCTTCTCCAATACGAGACGAGGCAATGATAGATACAGCACTGCACAATTATTTATCGCCATTGTTTTGAATTACGTGGAATATCATGCGATGAGGATTAATTCATGCCACGATTATGATATGTTGTATTAAAAAGTTAGCGGATATAAATGTATTAGCGATGGGTCTGATTTAAGTATATTTCTCTGTTTATAATGATTAATTTCGCTGCTATAAATGATGAATTCATGTATCCGTCACCATACGTTGGATGATCAAGTTATCGAAGGATTTATCGGTCATCAATGTATTAGCGATTGGCCTGATTTAAGTATATTTCTCTGCTTAATGATTAATTTTGCTGCTATAAATGATGAATTCATATATCGGTCACCATACGTTGGATGATCAAGTTATCGAAGGACTTATCGGTCATCAATGTATTAGCGATTGGCCTGATTTAAGTATATTCCTATGCTTAATGATTAATTTTGCTGCTATAAATGATGAATTCATGTATCGGTCACCATACGTTGGATGATCAAGTTATCGAAGGACTTATCGGTCATCAATGTATTAGCGATTGGCCTGATTTAAGTATATTTCTCTGCTTAATGATTAATTTCGCTGCTATAAATGATGAATTCATATATCGGTCACCATACGTTGGATGATCAAGTTATCGAAGGACTTATCGGTCATCAATGTATTAGCGATTGGCCTGATTTAAGTATATGTCTCTGTTTAATGATTAATTTCGCTGCTAGGAATGATTAATTCATGTATCGATCACCATAAGTTGTATTATGAAGCTATGGTAGGCCATATGTATGTATAATATTTGTTTATGATAATAAATATGTAACATTTTAACCCTCATTGCTTTCATGGTAAGCATTTGATGGATATTGTAGCCATCTCACCGTATGGACACTAGTGGATCTCAAAGGACAAATCTGGATTTGAGGGGTCAATCTGGATCTGAGAGGTCAAATCTGGATCTGAGGGGTCAATTAGTGCCTTCACTTGACAATTTGGATCAAATAGAGGTTTCAGCGGGCAAAATAGAGTTTTAGTGAGTAAATTTGACCCAGTAGGCCATTACACATACAATTTGGCCCAAATAGAGCTTTTAAGGTACAATCTGGGGTAAATAGTGCTTTTGCTGGGCCAAATATGACCTTCAGAGAGCAATTGAGCATAGATATCGGCGTGGGATAGCAACTTATTCCAAATATAGCTTTCTGTTTACTAAATAGCGCTTTCTGTTTACAAAATCGAGCTTTTTGTTGACAACATGGAGCTTTTGGTTCGCAAAATAGAGCTTTCTGTTGGCAAAATGGAGCTTTTGGTTCGCAAACTAGAGCTTTCAGCATGCAATTTGAGCTAAATATCGCACATACCTGGCAATTTGGGCTAAATAGCAAGTATAACAGGACATTCTAGGTACACTGGGCATCTAAGGGGCAATTTAGGGTAAACAGCGCGTATAACGAGCAATTTGGGCTCAATTGCGCATGTAGCGGGTAATTGTCAGTTAAAAAGCGCATGTAACGCTCAATTTATGCTAAATAGCGAATATAACTGGCTTTTTGAGCTGAACAGCGCATATAGCGGGCAATTTTGGATCAACAGCGCGTATACGGGGACAATTCGGGCTAAACAGCGCGCATAACGGGAAATTTGAGCCAAATAGCGCATTCATCCGACAACGTGCGCACCGCAGGCTCTATTTTGAGCAATGTGCAATGAGCAATTAACCGATATTAACAAAATTACAGGTAACACCGTCGTTTGTGCCGATGACGTGAGGATCGCGTCGTGTAACGCATCTTCCGCCCGCCAATTTAATGCCATATTAGAGTTTAAGTGAACATGATTTTTTTTTCTCAAGAGCGATTGCTTGACTCATTATGAATGGCGCTACGAATTTTACTTTTTATCTAATAATACGTCATCGTGACGCGACATGACGTCATTTGACGTTTGCAAAAATGCTTAAGATGGCTTCTATTTCTTTAATATACCTACATATCAACTCGGGCTATGACAGCTATTGCCAAAGTGGCTGAAAATGAAACAAATCCAACATGTCGTAGGAGCACGTTAGCTATGACGTCATTTTTGACGCATCCCCTGCGCCAAAAAAGTTACACAGGGCATAAACTGTCCCTGAACACGACCTGCAACGTCAAGTAACCCGAAAGTCGCCATACCTTGTAATAGCTGAGTAATAGCCTACGTAAGATATGTGACGTCATGACGTCATGGTGACGTTATGACGTGACGCACGACAACGTCCAAGCGGCAATATGCCAAGCTTTACTGCCACAACTTATTCGATTAAAGAGCTAGGCGATAGAAAGACTAGTCCTTCAGCTATGGCTTGGCGAAATGGCCAAAAATTGCATTAGCTTATCATTGCGGAAACACGGAGACCGACGACAAGAACAAAGAACACTGTAGGCGAAGCGATATAGCAACCAATTTGTTTCTTTTACTATTTTTCTGACCATCAATGTTCCCTACCATTTGACGCAAACGTCACAGCTCTAGCTTGTTTTTCTGATTTTTGACGTTGTTTTCAAGATGGACACAATCTCCATTCACTCATCATTGGCGGCCCCGCGAAGGTGTCGTCCCACTTCGGAGCGCTCTAGCGCCATAACTAGACAAGATCCGCCTAGTTAAAGCACTAAGTGATCTGAAGATGCTTATTGGCAACTAGTTGGCGAAAAGAATACAATTTTAGCATTGTTACCTGATTTTTGACGATTTTTCTTTCAATGGCAGGAATCTGTATGTTTATCATTAGGCCAGTGGCTTCGTTGCCATGGAAACAAAAATTAATACAGAGATCGCCGTGTGTTTCTTATAACTTGCTTTAAGATGATATTATCTCACTGTGTGGCGAAGGAGACTGAAATAGCTTGAACGGAAGTAGGTCATATTCGATCAAGTTCATTTTTCCCCATAGGATCCCATGTTAAACGATTTCGACTATTTACCGAAAAATAATGTGGCTATGGAACCATGTTGACAGATTATGACTCAGCTTAGTATTATCCATCCACAGCTGCAAGCATTGAGTGATGGCTTGAATAGAACACCCGTGGGAGCCTCTGCTAACACCAAAAAGCCGTATCTTTCACCATTGGTTAAATTTCCAAAAAATCCTGTGACGTCACTATTTGCTCTAATTGCATATGGTAAGCACTGTGGCTACTAGACGTCATGTTCAACTAATAAAAAAATCCCGGTGTTGTTTGCTGGAGGCACTTGCGACATACATGACAAAACATTTTTTCCCAGCCTAAAGATACAGCCCTTTTAACATGGGAAATCCCATAGAGAAATTCCCCCGGCCCTGGAACCGGAAGTAAGATAGGAACGTATTCTTTTTAGTTTGTAGCTATACGAGGAACTACTTTTCCTACAATATAATGTTACTCTCGCATTTTTGTGATTTTTTTCAGATTTTTGATAATTTTTTGCAAGTACCGAAAGTGACGTCATCGTGACGTCACGTGACGTATCAGAAAACTCTAAGATTCAACACAAGTCATCACAATTCATATTTCTATGACATATTTGAACATCATAGCGATAGCTTGATGGCAAATGTGCCAAAAAGCGAAAAAACTGACAGAGGTCATTTAGTGCGTTATCCGCAAAACCTATGACCTCGTTTTCCTCGAAAATGAGTATTACGCATCAAAAAGTGAACAATACCCGAAAACTGCACCTGAAAGAGGGGCACATTCTGAAACTAATCCGAGATCTCTAGCTTTAATATTAACGGAGATATAAGCGTTTTTAGTTATTTTTTTAAAAAATCGCTGTGACCTTGACCTTTGACCTTTCGACCTGCGTGACGAGAATGTTGTAGCCCTATTAGCTGGCTATAAGATGTTAAAGATTGCGAAACGATACATGTAGCAGTTAGGCCACAAAGAGACTTCCCGTTTTCGAGTGGGACAGACATACATACATACATACATACATACATACATACATACATACATACATACACACAAACACGACCAACCGACATATGCCGAAAATTGAAAATTTCAATTTTCGTCATAATAAGCAAGTAATTCCAACAATTGCCTTTCACCGCCGCCTCCTTTTTTTGGCAAACGTCACCATAGCAACTGGTGGCCATGGTAACGGTGTGTGGTACTCACTCGTCGAGAGCGCTCCGCGTCCGTCTGGGCAGAGCGACATTGCTCCTCCAGCTCGCCGCACTTCCGCTTGTACTGCAGCACCTGGACCGAGGTCAAGGTCACGTGAAGGTCAAGGTTAAAAGTTAAGTATTATTCGTATAGATTGGAACCGTGGCATGGAGATCAGTCGGGGTGGATGGAGGAGTCGTGACCCGAGTTTGACCTTTGTGCCAGATTTGCCGTGATGGTGTTAGGGTGTTACATGTCTGAGACATGCACACGTGACTGTGATCAGAAGGTGATGACAGGTCAGAAGGTGATGACGTCAGTGAGCGGCTCAGTCATCCGGGATTCGATAATGGAGACGGGGAAATTGAACTGAAATGTTGGTCTTTTAGGCCGCTTTTGTGCCGATGAAGGCGCTCTTGGGCCAAAAAAACCCGGGACAATGAATTAGGGTTGGATGAAAATTGCCCGAGATGCGGTGGTGCCAGGGTGCGTAAGCAGGGACTGTTGATGTGGTGCTTCGCCCACTAAGACGGGGGAGAGGCATGGGGGTGGGCGGCGGGTTGGGAGCGGGGGTCGGATGACAAGCGCACAGAACGTGTGCTGCCGCCCATCGTCAGAATCATTTGGCATTTTCAGCCAGTTTTGTGCACAAGATTGCTAATAACATGTGACCAAGGGACACTCCGGCGACCATGGAAACGGCGCTGGACAAAACCATGCCACAGATGCAACTGCCAAAATGGGCTCGAACCCATGACCGGTTGGTCAGCAGCTCAGCCAGCTCAGGAAAAATCCCTTTCCCCCACTGTACAGAAGCCAAGTCATCCCGTTCAGCGTGCCCAGCGCCCTCAGGCGGACAGCATGGGCAATGTGCGGAGGACTCGGCGGTAGACGTGCGCTGCATGCAGACGATGCTCCATACATAACGGCATTCGTGCCCCTCCGTGCATTAACCTTACAGGCTACCGTGCTTATCAAAGAAATTAAACCCTTTCCTCGATCTCATGCACAACGGAAAGCGACATGCAACCATTATTCGGGTGATAAATGTGGGTTGCTATGGTTACCTGCGTCACGTGTGCTAGTCTGACGTCGAGAGTGAGGCAGTGCTGTTTATATGCCTGGAGCTGGAGATCATGGGAGGACATTCGATAGCAATGATTTAACGGGTGCAACTAACCCATATCAAGTCGTACTATCATTTCACACCAAGGCAAATCAAATGTTAAACCAAACACCCAAGTGCTGTAAGGAAAACAAATGAGTTAAGGTTCTCGTTGTTGAGCGGTATTCATAAACCACACGTAGGCTACGCCGATAGACTAGTGGAACACCTTACAGTGGCTTTTTTGATTGACGAAAATGCTAATTATATTGAAAATGATTCCTTCACTATGAGCACCACCCCGACGAGCTGGTGAGATGCACGTTTCGTGCGTAAGCTGCCAGTGGTTTATGAATACGGCCCCTGACCTCCACAGAATACACGTCTTCCACGTTGGTGTAGTTTCATCATAGCTCACGTATTACTCACACCGCATTTACCACAATGGGATACGAATGGATTTGTGGATTGTTTAGCATTCTGCGAAGGTCGAACCAAAAATTGCTCGTTAGATCCACGCAATAAAACCGGTCCTTCTTCCATGTCAGCGCGAACCATTGTTGCCACATAGCTCACCTATTACTTACGCCTACCATTTACTGCAATAACACGTTCGCGTGCACTTTACATGGAAGATGAACCATACAACCTGATAAAATGACCTCGTTTTAAACGAATCAATCGTACCAAAATATCGAACAGTTTGTTTTGACATTACATAAGTGATATTTAAAGGCAAATATTGTCACAGTTAACTTTATTATGAATATGTGGTCATTCTATCAGGAAAACTCAGTCACTCTGTAAAGTTATGGGTTAGGTTCTCCCACCGCCAGCACGCCCCTCCCCTGCCCTGCCACCCACAGCAGTCACACAGTCCACACCCAGCTAACCTGCTGGTCGTAACAGTAGACCTCTCTCTCCAGCTGACCAGCTCTATCTTTGTACTGCAACACCTATCGATAAACAGCCATGACAGGGTGATAGGTCTGGTCCCAGTCAGTGACAGCGGGAAAGGGCGCTGGGCTGGGGTCACCAGCCTAAATGCTTCTGCATATCCCCACCCCCACCACCCACCATGGCCTGGAGTTTTTGCACCTTTCCATTCCCACCACCCACCTTGGCCTGGAGTTTCTGCCCCACCCCACCCCCACCACCCACCTTGGCCTGGAGTTTTTGCACCTTTCCATTCCCACCACCCACCTTGGCCTGGAGTTTCTGCCCCACCCCATCCCCACCACACACCTTGGCCTGGAGTTTGTGCCCCTCCCCACCCCCACCTCTCCAACCCCACCACCCACCTTGGCCTGGAGTTTTTGCACCTTTCCATTCCCACCACCCACCTTGGCCTGGAGTTTCTGCCCCACCCCATCCCCACCACACACCTTGGCCTGGAGTTTCTGCCCCTCCCCACCCCCACCTCTCCAAACCCACCACCCACCTTGGCCTGGAGTTTCTGCCCCACCCCACCCCCACCTCCCCACCCCCATCACCCACCTTGGCCTGGAGTTTCTGCACCAGCTGGGCCTGCCGCTGCTGGCCGTCCTGGTAGGCCTGGAGCTTGCCCCACCCCACCCCCACCTCCCCACCCCCATCACCCACCTTGGCCTGGAGTTTCTGCACCAGCTGGGCCTGCCGCTGCTGGCCGTCCTGGTAGGCCTGGAGCTTGCGCTTGTACCCGGCGTGTTCCTCCTCCAGCTTCCGGCGCAGCTCGATGTTCTGCTGGACGAGGGACTGGGTGCCCCGGTCGTCATGGCCCGCGTCCGCCCGCTCCCCGCCCTTCAGCGCAGACTCCAACTGTGGACGGCAGGGAAACGACATGAACTGGTGCTCTAACACGCCGCCCCTGTGCACGCAAGGGCTTACAGTTTGGTTGTATATTCAGGACGCTTTAAAGCAGCCTACTTACATGCGCCATCTTTGATTTTTTTACATTTTAGAATCAAGGCTAAAGGTATCTTTGATTTTTTTACATTTTAGAATCAAGGCTAAAGGTATCTCAAAATTATGATTCATATATGTTTTATATCTCGTTGAGTCTGTAAAACAACAATTTCAACATAATACTGCGCGATCTATTTATATCGCGCGCGGACGTGATAGCGAGCCGCGGTGGACATCACACAAAATACCGAACAGCGAACAGGCGCGCAGGGATATAAAGCCGGCCACCAACTTCTGCTCCGATGAATTAATTTGCTTCTCCCCGGATACCCCACAGATTTTCAGGATTTTAAATCAAGATAGACTATACCCATTTGACATAGAAAAGTGATTGGTAATATAAAAATTACAGAACATATTGCTTTAAAACGCCGCTCTTGTGCACGCAAGGGCTCAGCGGAACCTCTGGGGGAATATGAAGGTCGAATGGATGACATATGCTCCAGACTAGGTGCCCGGTCCGGGATTCAAACCCAGGACCTATTGATCTGCGGTCTGGTGCGCTAACCACTACACCAGGGAGGCCCACAGGACCTATTGATCTGCGGTCTAGTGCGCTAACCACTACACCAGGGAGGCCTCCAGGACCTATTGATCTGCGGTCTGGTGCGCTAACCACTACACCAGGGAGGCCCCCCAGCTGTCCACAGAGAAACAACCTTCAGGAGCTATGTAAGCCATGACAGTGCGCGCAGAAGTTAGGATTCTCTTTAATAACTGTAATATTGTGGACCGCCGCTGTGTGTAAGAGCCAGCCAGCCGGCTGTCTGTGTGCTAATGGGCGGAGGACAGAGGGCGGGGGTTATACCCCCCCCCCCCCTTACCCATTTAAGACTTAGAGTCCGTCTGCCTATTGTAATGTTTTGGTGTTATAAATGGAAACTTGTCATAATATTATATCTAGACATGACATCCTGCCATATCTCTAGACATGACATCCTGCCATATCTCTAAACATGACATCCTGCCATATCTCTAAACATAGATTCTTGCCATATCTCTAGACATAGAACCCTGCCATATCTCCAGATATAAAACCCTGCCATATCTCTAGACATAGAACCCTGACATATCTCTAGAGAGATGGAACCCTGTCATATCTCTAGACATAGAACCCTGACATATCTCTCGACATAGAACTCTGACATATCCCTAGACACAGAACCCTGCCATATCTTCAGACATATAACCCTGCCATATCTCCAGACATAGAACCCTGCCATATCTCTAGACATAGAACCCTGACATCTCTAGAGAGATGGAACCCTGTCATATCTCTAGATATAGAACCCTGACATATCTCTCGACATAGAACCCTGACATATCCCTAGACACAGAACCCTGCCATATCTTCAGACATATAACCCTGCCATATCTCCAGACATAGAACCCCGTCATATCTCCAGACATAGAACCCAGCCATAGCTCTAGACATAGAACCCTGCCATATTTTTAGACATAGAACCCTGCCATATCTCCAGACATTGAACCCTGCCGCATCTCTAGAAATAGAACCCTGGCATATCTCTAGACATAGAACCCGGCCATATTTCCAGACATAGAACCCTGCCATATCTCCAGACATAGAACCCTGCCATATCTCCAGACATAGAACCCGGCCATATTTCCAGACAGAACCCTGTCATATCTCTAGACATAGAACCCTGCCATATCTCCAGACATGGAAACCTGCTATATCTCTAGACATAGAACCCTACCATATCTTTAGACATAGAACCCTGCCATATTTCCAGACATATAACCCTGCCATATATCTAGACATAGAACCCTGCCATATCTTTAGACATAGAACCCTGCCATATTTCCAGACATATAACCCTGCCATATCTCTAGATATAGAACCCTGCCATATCTCCAGACATAGAAATCTGCCATATCTCCAGACATAGAACCCTGCCATATCTCTAGACATAGAACCCTGGCATATCTATAGACATAGAACCCTGCCATAACTCTAGACATAGAACCCTGCCATATCTATAGACATAGAACCCTGCCATATCTCTAGACATAGAACCCTGCCATATTTCTAGACATAGAACCCTGCCATATTTCCAGACATAGAACCCTGCCATATCTCTAGACATAGAACCCTGCCATATCTCTAGACATAGAACCCTGCCATATCTCTAGACATAGAACCCTGCCATAGCTCTAGACATAGAACTCTGCCATATCTCCAGACATAGAACCCTGCCATATCTCTAGACATGGAACCCTGCCATATCTCTAAATATAGAGCCCTGCTATATCGCCAGACATAGAACCCTGCCATATCTCTAGAATAGAACCCTGCCATATCTTCAGAGAGATGAAACCCTGCCATATCTCCAGACATAGAACCCTGCCATATCTCTAGACATAGAACCCTGCCATATCTCTAGACATAGAACCCTGCCATATCTCTAGACATAGAACCCTGCCATAGCTCTAGACATAGAACTCTGCCATATCTCCAGACATAGAACCCTGCCATATCTCTAGACATGGAACCCTGCCATATCTCTAAATATAGAGCCCTGCTATATCGCCAGACATAGAACCCTGCCATATCTCTAGAATAGAACCCTGCCATATCTTCAGAGAGATGAAACCCTGCCATATCTCTAGACATAGAACCCTGCCACATCTGTAGACATAGAGCCCTGCCATATCTCTGGACATAGGACAATATCTCCCAATATGACGTCACGGGGGAATTCAACGGGGAAGGTCCAAAAAAGGATTGGTCATGACTATTATTAATTCTTGAAACGGGCTTTCGACAGAGGGGTCGTTGGCAAGGGTGGGGGGGGGGGCATTGCGCTTAACAAACACTGTAATGTAACACCTAATACATTCGCGTTGCTCATTGGTTTCCAGGTAAAGGTCCTATTAGTTGGGTGTGTGAGACCACCAGAGGTCAAGGTCGCCTCGTGTTTCCCGGTGTAATTACTGCACATTGCTTGGAACTCGCGTCTGACGTTACAACCCACCCCAGGGCGACCAAATGCAAATAGTTACATGTAATTGTAATTCAAACTGACTCTACTCCGCTTCGCCATGGTTACACCACAAAGCCAATCACTGAACAGCAGTACTGAGAACCGATGGCGCTCTGAACGAAGCCACCTGGTGATTGAGATTGGAAATTGCCGCGTCATCCGTTAGTCACATGACTGGGGCGTGGGTTCCCGGATGTAACTGGAGTAGCATGACTGACGATCAGCAATCAGTGTTAAGCATATACACGCGTGACGCGTGATTTAAGATGGCGGAAAAAAATAATCTATGACCTTGAAGGTCACCTTCAGACGAAGGAGAGTTAAATAAAAAAATAATCTTCTTGCTTTTGCATGAAAGATTTGGTGTTTTGCGCCACGTCTTTACACATATGGGCTAAACGACCGGAAATGTTTCGTTGAAAGGACGAGAACGACATGTTTACAAAACAATCTCCAGAATCAAGTAACCAACGTGATCCACGAGCGAACTCACGTCCGTTTGGCTGAAGCTCAATCCGCTACCATCTGAACTCCAGAAAGTACAATTCCGCCTATTTGCTAAACAATACAAATTGTATTTCACTTATCGTCGGCATGACGAAGCATACATACATCCTTTATCAAAATCCCGTAGAGAGCTGTCACGTCGATAAACAGGATAAAATGAAATGAACATACTGGTGTTTTATGCCAATGTTGTGCACATACAGGCTATACCGCTCGGGACACGGAAATGGAGATGGGTGGAAATTGGGTTCGAACCTACGACCTGTTGATCTGCTGCTCAGTCTGCGTATCTACCAACCGAGCTGGGGAGGCTTCCTGACAAGCGGCATGAGTAAAAAGATGTATAATATAAAGATATATTAAACATCCTTACGTTGTTGTGGACTGGTTGTCGATCTGTGGTTGATATTGAGTCCCGGGAGCCAATAGGGCGACGCCCAGTAGACAGTTCATACATGTTGGAGCAACATCACCATCGAAGACCTAGATACACGGTCTCTATTAGTTATTCATATCCACAGGAATAGACATGCAAACCGTGAGCCGTCACTGTTCGGTAGCACTCTGATAGAGCGTGTTAACCCGCCGTCCCCAGCGAGGTAGCTCTGATAGAGCCCGTTAACCCGCAGTCTCTAGCAAGGTAGCTCTGATAGAGCCCGTTAACCCGCAGTCCCCAGCGAGGTAGCTCTGATAGAGTTAACCCGCAGTCCCCAGCGAGGTAGCTCTGATAGAGTTAACCCGCAGTCCCCAGCGAGGTAGCTCTGATAGAGCCCGTAAACCCGCAGTCCCCAGCGAGGTAGCACTCTGATAGAGCCCGTTAACCCGCAGTCTCTAGCGAGGTAGCACTCTGATAGAGCCCGTTAACCCGCAGTCTCTAGCGAGGTAGCACTCTGATAGAGCCCGTTAACCCGCAGTCTCTAGCGAGGTAGCACTCTGATAGAGCCCGTTAACCCGCAGTCTCTAGCGAGCTAGCACTCTGATAGAGCGCGTTAACCCGCAGTCTCCAGCGAGGTAGCTCTGATAAAGCCCGTTAACCCGCATTCCCCTAGCGAGGTAGAGAGTGGGAAGAGTGGTCCATCAGATATAATCAGGCCAATTCCTCAAATCCAAAACCAGCGATATGAAGTATTTTATGAGCGGTAGACATTTTGGTTTGTTCTGGTGTGATTCTGCACTAGAGCAGCATTAACACAGGAGAACAGATCGTCTCCATAAGGTAGCTCTAGAGTAAGAAGGGAATATCATCCTGACTATGAGCCGATTATCGCCCGGATTATCATGGGGATTAGTGTCGGGATTATGGAAGGGATTAGTGGCGGGTCAGTCTGGATCACCTCGTGGTGAGCTCGGCAGAACTCGGACGGTGGTTGTGTCCACGACATCCTGCAGATCCCGATAGGCCCGTCCTGGTCGGTGTCAGTAGAGGGGGTCCTTCTGGCGCGAGTCCGGCTCCAAGTGGATTGATATAATCCGGATTAACCAAGCCGGCGGCGTGCCTGAGCGGTCTATCCTGACGCCGTGTGGGTGGGTGTATCCGAGCAGAGACCTGGAGAGATCTGGATCCAGCGACCGGGGAGTCCTTAGCTCTGGACGAGACTGTGCGTCCTTTACTCACTGACTCCTGTCGCTCTCTGTCTCAAGGTAAGTCACCAAGCCAAGGTGTAGGCCATCAGCGGGGCTAGGTAAAGGTAGGTTGGGGGGTAGGGGTAGCGTTGTCACTGGAGATTTTAAAGGTTGGCATGGACCTGGGTGACATGCAGTGAAGGGGTGAGGTGCCGGATGGGGGGGGGGGGGGTCGTGGAGACACGTGTTGGACCAACAGTGCACCCCCCCCTTCCGGAGGGGTGGGGGGGTATATCTAGAGGCCAGCTCACCCACCTACGGGTCACCGACTCGGGGTGCAATGCAAGAGTTACGTGAGGGGTGGCGGTAAGAGGGGGGGGGGGGGATACACCATCGAATCGATCGTAGCGGAACCCTTATGCACACCCAGTGACCTACCCCCCTCCCCCCTCGACCCCCCCCCCCTCGCACCTGTCCAGCCCATCCCTCCTCCCCACCCCCACCCCCCACGGCACGGGTGCCGAGCAATCGGCGCCAAGTGGAAATAAAAGAAGCACCCGGAACAGGTTGAGACAGCTAAATCCACCCAGTCCCGCCCGCGGCCGGCGTTCATTCAACACTCACCCACTCACTCGCTCCCAGCCTCGTTTTGGGCGATTGGCGGGGATTCCGTTTGACAAGTTGGTGCCTGTGGCGCCAACCAGCGGTAGACGCCCCCCACGCCCCCCCCCCCCCAACTCGAATCACCGATCAATAAATCCGGCGTTCGGTAGCAGGTCGTACAGTCCGGCAGGTCACACTCCACACAGGCACTGTTTACACGGCTACAACTTGTACTTTTGACCTCACACGGCAGCCGAGGATTCGCCCTGAGAGCCCCCGGGACCCAGGGCCCTCCCCCCCCCCCCACCCCTCCCCCCCCCCCACCCCACACATATCCCCAGAGAGCCCCCCCCCCCCACACCACCACACCTCACCACCAGCCAACCGCCGGGCTTGATTAATTATACGTTTTAAATAGGCTCGGAATGGGTATGAATGGTCAGCTATGGAGAAGCAATTATCAAAGATCATCTTGCATTGTGAGATTCGCGCCCAGGGCGCTAAACTGATCATCGGTGTTCATTTGATTTTAGGATCTCGGTAACGGAGGGTGATGTCACGCGGCGGTGGGTAGGTAGGGCGCGGGGAGAGGGAGGGGGGGGGGGGGGTGTTGGAGGCGGGGGGGGGGTGGACGGTTATCGCCTACCCACCCCCTAGTGACCAGCATGCTCCACTTGGCCATAGATCCCGGAGATAAACAGACTGACCGGTCAGACGTCCACGAAACGTCTTTTCGCGCGCGCGGAGCAGGAGTGGCCAGGAGGGGTGCAGGGGGCAGAGAGGGTGTGGGGGCGGCAGGGGGCAGAGAGGGTGTGGGGGCGGCAGGGGTACTTGTGGTGCTAAGTACATAGAAACCTCACGCGCCTGGCCCTGTGACCCTGCCGGCTACTGAAGGGGTCATTGGCGCGCTGGTCTCGGGCGGTCGTGGCCTGGCGGGACGGACGGAAGCGGTGGTCGCTTTTCGGGAAGATCAAAAGGTCCGTGTGCTGTGCTGCTGTCCATGGGAGCAATGAACCACAAGCCCAGCACTAACAATGCTAATAAATAGGGATGGTGGGGTGGCCGAAATGGTGGCCGAGATGGTGGGGTGGCCGAGATGGTAGGGTGGCCGAGATGGTTGGTGACTGAGATGGTGGTCGAGATGGTAGGGTGGCCGAGATGGTAGGGTGGCCGAGATGGTAGGGTGGCCGATATGGTGAGGTGGCCGAGATGGGGGTCGAGATGGTAGAGAGGCCGAGATGGTGGGGTGACCGAGATGGTGGACGAGATGGTAGGGTGGACGAGATGGTAGGGTGGACGAGATGGTGGGGTGGCCGAGATGGTAGGGTGGCCGAGATGGTGGGGTGGCCGAGATGGTGGGGTGGACGAGATGGTGGGGTGACCGATATGGTGGGGTGACCGAGATGGTGGACGAGATGGTAGAGAGGCCGAGATGGTGGGGTGACCGAGATGGTGGACGAGATGGTAGGGTGGCCGAGATGGTGGGGTGGCCGAGATGGTGGGGTGGACGAGATGGTGGGGTGACCGAGATGGGGGTCGAGATGGTAGAGAGGCCGAGATGGTGGGGTGACCGAGATGGTGGACGAGATGGTAGGGTGGACGAGATGGTGGGGTGGCCGAGATGGTAGGGTGGCCGAGATGGTGGGGTGGCCGAGATGGTGGGGTGGCCGAGATGGTGGGGTGACCGAGATGGTGGACGAGATGGTAGGGTGGACGAGATGGTGGGGTGGCCGAGATGGTAGGGTGGCCGAGATGGTGGGGTGGCCGAGATGGTGGGGTGGCCGAGATGGTGGGGTGACCGAGATGGTGGACGAGATGGTCGGGTGGACGAGATGGTGGGGTGGCCGAGATGGTAGGGTGGCCGAGATGGTGGGGTGGCCGAGATGGTATAGGGATAGAATTTTCAATGAAAACCAATCATTGATACAAAGCTTCATTTTGGTCTCGGCAACCACAGAACAATAATACATGCACCGAGGGGTATATACATCGGCTTCTAAACCAAACAGCCGTCCCCGGGAGGCTGACACACTCTCAACAGCCATCTACCACTAGTAGCGCCCTCTTCAGTGCAGATCACAAACAGCGCGCACTCATGCAGGCATGAAGCGACACTTGGTGAGCGAGAGCCTCGAGTGGGGTCCCCCCAACAACACTCTCGTGACCCTGTCCTGTAAACGAGATCTGGAATCTAAGTCTCGGGTTTTGCTCGCTCACTATCGCACCGCATCCAGTGCCAGTAAATACTCGATAAAACACACAGGAAACCGTGTTCATATTCTCAGTAAAGTACTTCAGGATACAGTGCTATATGTCGTCCTCACATAGAGAGACCGACATCACAGAACATGCCAAGGAATCCATGTTTTGAACAATGCTAGGCAGTCAAGCAACAAAATTTTAATAAAGTTATTCTTCATTGCCTAACGAAAATAATATTATAATATTATCTGTGATTTCTTCGTCAATGATATATATCACATTATTTGTCACTCGCTAATCGAGGACAATTATATTATGGCACATCATCAGTCATTTCCTTATAGATGTCGATAATATAAAATACATTTAATTTATGTCATTCCGTCATCGACACCAATAATATTATGTCACATTATCTGTCATCGGTGCCAATAACATCATCATATCACATTATCTGTTAACCCGTCATCCCCGTCAATTAGGGTATCTAACGCGCCTTTCCACGAGCGGCCGACACGACCGCTGTCAGAGAGAGAACTCCCTGATATCGACACGTCACCTCGCTAATTGCCGCTCAACGTGCAAAAAGGCGACAAAAAGAGAGGCGCGCGGGTGGAGTGCTGCCTGGAGTGCTGCCTTCCCACATCAGCCGTGGCTGGCGAGCTACGTATTTACACACAGGAAGAAGTGGTGCGGGCCAGGGGACGGCAAGCAGTAGCAGGGAGGACAGGCAGGCCGTGGTTTCCCCCCACCACCACCCCCGCCCCCCGATAGGGACTCTTGGCTTGCTGAGGGCTGGAGTCTCCACAGTTATAGATCAGACCTCAGGGCTGAGGTGGTAATAGGCGGTAGCCATTGGAGGGTGGGTGGGGGGGGGGGGGGCAGAGACAAGGCGGTAGAGATCGGACACTTAAAGCATCTTTTACCATAAAATGTTTACCCACACAACGGGCCTGGCTGCCACCCCCCCCCCCTCCCCATTTGTAGTGACGTCACCACAGATCCACGTAGTCCCGGGGTAGTGGGGTGGCGGGGGGGGGGGAGGGGCAGGGCACAGAGACAAGGCGGTAGAGATCGGACACTTAAAGCGCCTTTTACGACAAAATGTTTATCCACACAACGGGCCTGGCTGCCACCCCCCCCCCCCCTCCCCCATTTGTGGTGACGTCACCACAGATCCACGCAGTCCCGGGGGAGGACGTAACAACGCTCTCCATCCTCATAAAGTCAAACAGTCAGAGTGCAAACAATTCTCTGTCGAAGATAAATCTGTCAGTCGCGGAGACCAGTTCGCCGCCTGCCATGCACCTCATCGCCAAGCCGACAGGGGGCATAAACAACTTAAATCATGATTTTCTAAAAATGTCAACTTCTAACGTACGAAATAAATATATTATCATTTTTTGAAACGGCAGCAATACCCGAATATTGATGACGTAGTACACAAGAAAACCCGCACTCTCTCACACGAGGTGCACTAGTTTGGCCCAATAAGTTGCTTAACAACACGCCCTGTTATTCATTGCCCACAATAACTGCCGTGTTATACATTAAGAACGTAAATACATCATGTCCAATTCTAAATAATTGTAGTTTATTAGGGAAGATATTGCTGTAGAGTAACTTTAATGTGTCAGGAGGCCAGGGAGGCAGACACCCAGTGACAGCCAGTGACAGCCAGTGACAGCCAGTGACAGCCAGTGTGTCGCACGCCACCGACACTCCAGCACGACACCTCGGCAAACACTTTCACCGCCTAAAGACGACGCGGACCCAATAAGGTTTGACGAATCGTGCCCTCTGTCATGCTACCACGCAAGGTCAACAGCTTTTAAACCGACATCTCAGCATGCGCTGCTGTGAAAAACGACGCCATAAAAGATGGTTATCTGGCGGTCTGTCTATCAGACACTGTGCATGAAGTGTATAGACAAAGTCAAGGGTTCGTAACTTTTTTTCAAATCGATTTACGAAAAATCTAAGATTTTTGGGTGGCAATGGCAGCGATAGGGAACTGGTGTATGGCCACGTCAGTCACGGACAAAAAAACCTGTGTCTAAGTGTCCTCGTACTTCTGTCTACACCCCCCACCCCCCTCCTCTCTCTTCCGGCGACTGGCACGTCCCACCAAAACTACGATCTACAAGCGTGGACACTCCGAGCGGAGCGCGGAAGTCGTCATGAAATACACTGAAAACAAAACCAAAGAAGTCGCACAGGTCACGTGTCCCCCACCCACACTGCCACCCACAGAGCTGGGCCTAGTACATGACTTTTCCATGACAATTCATGATTTTTCATGAGGATACATGGATTAGTCGCCAAAAGATACCGGTCATGTGCTGGTACACGGAAGGAAGGGCAGGGAGGGGTGTGGGGGGGGGGGGGGAGGAGGTAACAAAGAATTTGATGACTTCTCCAAAACCCCACTTTTCATAACTTTTTAAAATAACAGCGACATTCTCCATAATTATTCCATGGCTTTCATGGAATTTTGTCAAAGATTTTCAAGGATTTTACATGACATAGGAACCCTGTGGTTCATATACTTTAAAAAAATTAAATGAATACGTATTTTATTTCATTTTTGTGCGCACAAGGGGTAAACTGACCCAATACACCCAACGGGACGATAGAGAATGAACGGATAAAACATGTCCCATTTGACATGTTAGTAGTTATATTTGCAAATGCATCTAGTGCAATCGTAAATCTTTAAAACCGAAAAAAGGTGCCGAAATGGGCCTGAGCATCAGGGCAGAGTGTAGATATCAGTCGGATATCATGGGATGCCATTGGTGGGTGAGAGAGAGTCCGGGGTGGGTGAGAGGGTGAGAGGGTCCGGAGTGGGTAAAAAGGGTGAGAAGTCCCGTGGGGGGGGGGGGGGGGCATTAGTTCCAGAATCGGGATAACCGGCCTGGACACGCAGCGTATTTACAGAGGTAATAACAGAAATCTGATCCACGTACTTTGGAGATCAAGTGTGCCAACACCTCCACCCCCGACGCCCCCCCCCTCCAGGGCCCGTGCCGTAACCCCATCGACCCGACCCCCATGCTTATCGACGACACGTATTGATTTTATACAACTACCGCTGATTGCAAATAGCAGGGCTTTCTGACGAACCCGTGAACAAACTACTCGCCGGCGACGAGAAACCTAAACCGCGTAGCCCAATTGTTCAACTCCTTTCGCTGGAGGGGTTCATAGACCCAAAGGTCGTGGTCTTTTGGTACAAAAACCATCGCTCCAATACACCCATTTGCATTTATTCCAAAGCCGTATGAGACCCAAAGGCAAACAAGCGTTCATACCTCGAAGCTTAGTCGACAATGCGTCGAGCGAGCTAACCAAATAGCAATATTTACTCGGCAGTTACACAAAGGCAATCTAAATATTAGATTCCACTGGCGAGGCATTTATTTGTGCAATGATCAAACCACGGATGATTAGTTCCAGGGGAGGGGGGAATACGGGAGGAGGGGGGGGGGGGGAGGGGGGGGGGGACATGGCATCGCCAGGGGGACACATCATCCAGGCCTTCAAACCTTACCTAACCTTGGAAGAGATTGACTGGTTAGAAGGGTACACGAAGCAAGTTTTAAAATATTATTCCGTGCTTTAAATTTACAAACGAATGGAAGCAGATTGAATGCAGGCAAAAAAGTAACAAGATGTCCCATTCGGTAGTAATAATCGACCAATGAGATTTGAGCATGGTCTTCGCTCCGTAAAGTTTAGGTACTGCTTTCGCACGCCATCTTAAAAGTGTAATGCTTTGAGTAGTTACGGAGAATGTTGTACCAGGGGATATGAAGGATATCATAAATAAATAATGGAACGCTACTATGTTTCATCGGTCGTTTAGGAAAAGCCCTGTAAATGCTAAAAAAAACAAAAAAAAACATGAAAGGTTGTGTCATAATGGTTACGCTCAGTGATGAAACATGTCACCATCGCCGTGGTAGGTGGAGGGGTGAGTGTGTGAGGGGGAGGGGAGGGGAGGGGGGGGGGATTGAAGGGTTTCTGGGGTCTGATTCCATTAGCGACTACAGAATCAAACCAGTCCCATTCAGAGCAGTGCTTCACGGACAAAAGCCCTGACGAGTAGAGATTTATCATAAAGTCACGGGATATTTGTCCCACATGAGCAATGGGTAGAGGCTTTATTTATCGCGCTCACGACGACAGCGAGAACAACTACACGCTGAATAAATCCTCGGTTATTGATTTTTGGAATCTGGATACAGTGCAGTCTCACCCAGGTGGCGCTGGGAACGCCGAGCTTTCCCATGCTGTGAACAATGGCGGGGCACGACCTCACCCGAAACCTGACAGCGAGTGCTACAAATAAGACCCCAATGGCCAACCATCGAAAGTTAAACCTCGATTGACGCTGAAATGCTATTAGTATCTGCAATGAAGTCATTTAGTGGGAAGCGTTTTATCCAGCACTGAGGAGTTATAAACAGGGTTAAGTGATGTCGAACCCCGGGTGTCAAACGTACCATTGGGGGCTGGGAACGGGGGGTGGGGGGGGGAGGCAACCCTAGCGTTGTAAACACCACAGCCGGCATCACCTTACGAGCGACACACAACCTTGTAGGCCCCTAACATACAGGTAAACAGGCCTTATCATAAACAAGGCAGGCATTTCTTTGTCTTTTGACGGAATGTCATTCCCAAATGCACACGTCACAGGTGACAAATTGAGAGAAATATATCTCGAATGTCTATATTTGAGTATTCTCATAGCCTAAAGAACAGACGACAAGCTAAACAAAATTGCGGGTTAATTTTTTTTTTAAATACGGGAAAAAATGACATCAGAACAAGGTCATCAATAGAGGGACATTGCCGTAACAGCGTAAACCACACAGGTCATACTTTTTCGGGGTGGTGGTATCTTTTTCATCATAAATATCCGCTCTTTAGGGGTATCCGCTCTCTCAGGCATCAAGGCAGCGGGCCCCCCCCCCCTTCTGCACCAGATTTGCATAAAAGTGCCCCCCCCCCTTCCCGGGTTACCAACCGAGCTACGGAAGCTCCCAAACCCCCATTTGAAGCGATTGGCCAATAGCCAAGGGGTGACCTCTTTACCATACAGCTTATTATAATATATGACCTTGACGGCTTGGGAGCGGATCAAAGGTCACGGTCAGGGTTACTTGTTTTGGTGCTTCGCGCACCTCGCACCAAGTCTCGCCGCTCTGGAGATCCAACTCTCGCGAGAGCGAGATCAGAACCGATGAAGCTTGACGAGGCGAAGGAAGGGAGTCGTGGAGCAAGCTCAATAAGGAGCGTGAGCAAACAACCCTCCATTATGTCATGTCACGGTCACAGCCCTGGGACTGCCACCCCCAGGGTACACAGGCTGGCGAGACTCGGGGGGAGGGTGGGGCACGGGGGTCAGGGGTAACACGAAGCCAGGGGAGGGGGAAAGGGGTGGATTAGGATATTTGAGAAGATATGAATCGGTCCAACATATCGCACTGCAAGTTGGTTGGTCGATAACGAACTTATTACTAATTACTAATAGCTCCACCCTTCTGCCTCGCTTGATCCGTTCAGATACAGTGCTTCCGTAAGACAATATGGCGACGTGAACGGCCACCACCCCAGTACATTGCCCGGGATATGAGTGACCAGTCACGGTTCACCTTCCATGGGAGTCAACAAAATCGATTGCTGCAGTAAACAGTAAGGCGTGAGTGATACGTGAGCTACGATCGAGCAACCACTCACTGGCAGTGGCGACCTACCCGCTCGCTGATGGCACCAGTAGTGGCGACCTACCCGCTCGCTGATGGCACCAGTAGTGGCGACCTACCCACTCGCTGATGGCACCAGTAGTGGCGACCTACCCGCTCACTGATGGCACCAGTAGTGGCGACCTACCCGCCCAATGATGGCACCAGTAGTGTCGACCTACCCGCTCACTGATGGCACCAGTAGTGGCGACCTACCCGCCCAATGATGGCACCAGTAGTGGCGACCTACCCGCTCACTGATGGCACCAGTAGTGGCGACCTACCCGCCCAATGATGGCACCAGTAGTGGCGACCTACCCGCCCAATGATGGCACCAGTAGTGGCGACCTACCCGCTCACTGATGGCACCAGTAGTGGCGACCTACCCGCCCAATGATGGCACCAGTAGTGGCGACCTACCCACTCACTGATGGCACCAGTAGTGGCGACCTACCCGCCCAATGATGGCACCAGTAGTGGCGACCTACCCGCTGCCTGATGGCACCAGTAGTGGCGACCTACCCGCTCGCTGATGGCATCAGTAGTGGCGACCTACCCGCTCGCTGATGGCACCAGTAGTGGCGACCTACCCGCTCACTGATGGCACCAGTAGTGGCGACCTACCCGCTCACTGATGGCACCAGTAGTGGCGACCTACCCGCCCAATGATGGCACCAGTAGTGGCGACCTACCCGCCCAATGATGGCACCAGTAGTGGCGACCTACCCGCCCAATGATGGCACCAGTAGTGGCGACCTACCCGCCCAATGATGGCACCAGTAGTGGCGACCTACCCGCTCACTGATGGCACCAGTAGTGGCGACCTACCCGCCCAATGATGGCACCAGTAGTGGCGACCTACCCGCCCAATGATGGCACCAGTAGTGGCGACCTACCCGCCCAATGATGGCACCAGTAGTGGCGACCTACCCGCCCAATGATGGCACCAGTAGTGGCGACCTACCCGCTCGCTGATGGCACCAGTAGTGGCGACCTACCCACTCACTGATGGCACCAGTAGTGGCGACCTACCCGCCCAATGATGGCACCAGTAGTGGCGACCTACCCACTCACTGATAGCACCAGTAGTGGCGACCTACCCGCTCGCTGATGGCACCAGTAGTGGCGACCTACCCGCCCAATGATGGCACCAGTAGTGGCGACCTACCCGCCCAATGATGGCACCAGTAGTGGCGACCTACCCACTCACTGATGGCACCGGTAGTGGCGACCTACCCGCTCGCTGATGGCACCAGTAGTGGCGACCTACCCGCCCAATGATGGCACCAGTAGTGGCGACCTACCCGCTCGCTGATGGCACCAGTAGTGGCGACCTACCCACTCACTGATGGCACCAGTAGTGGCGACCTACCCGCTCGCTGATGGCGTTGTACTTGATGCCAATCTCGTCGCGCTCCGCTCGGCTGGCCGACAACAAATCCTCCACGCGACTCAGCTCAGTCTGCAACATCCGGTTCTCTTCGCGCACGTGGTCCATGGTGGGCGTTGCCATGGCGCCCGGCTCCGGGAGGCTGAGGTTGTCCGTGGAGAGGTTCTCGGTCAGGATCTCGCGGATCTTGGCCGGGACCTTGGTCGGGGGGCTGTCCGCAGTGGCGCCCCGTAGCGGCAGGTGCTCGCCGTTCGTCTTCCTGAAGACTGTGTCTTCCACTCTCTGTCGAAACAAAGGACGGGGAAAAAACTCATATGAATGAATCGCTCATATATCGCTCACGTATCGCTTACGTTGGTTGGGCCACTGGACTGCGGTTTGTAATGATGATAATGGTCATAATGATGGTTACGGTGGCTGGGACACGGAATCAGTTCACCTTTCATGCTCAGGAAAGGAAATATGGCGAACAGTCAGCTGCACTTATCAATACTAAGTTGAAAGTGAATATAGTCACACACTGTAACAGAAACAACCGACGCGGCGTAACGCCATGCAAACCGTGTCCAACACATATCATGTGATGACTTTGTAATGGTTCATGCATAAGGTCATGACCAAGGAACACGAAGCCATTGTTATCCGGTAATGTCGTTTTCCGAGAACTTACTTATGTAAAATCTAAATAACTACGAAAAAAAAAATGTCTTGACAGAGCAATTGAGTGACGTCACCACTGGATTTTACGGTCGAAATACCGTACAGGTAATAGAACAAATTCATTGTCTGAGTGGTTATCATCCCTCTAAACCATGCAATAAGCAGTCGACAACACACAAACGATTCCACCAGACAGCAACAAATATCATCGTGCCCACATTTATTACATTGAGTTTCTAAATTGGGTTCCTGAATTATATGTATAACTAAGTGTTGTGCATCTTTTTTGTATAACGTGGGTAATTTTATACGGATCATGTAGCCGCTTATCGAGATTTGTAATGTAAATAACGTTATATTTTACATCGATCTGGCAAAAGACATTTCTTAACGATATGTAAAGAACATATGCAGGTGGACACATGTCGTATCGGTTGGTTGCATATTAAGGACGCGTTAATCACTGTTCGGTCATATCGCGTCAGTGGGTGAAGGAAGGGAATGCCGTATCGGACAGCCGAAGACATGACGCAAGAAGGAAGGGAATGCCGCATCGGACAGCCGAAGACATGACGCAAGAAGGAAGGGAATGCCGTATCGGACAGCCGAAGACATGACGCAAGAAGGAAGGGAATGCCGTATCGGACAGCCGAAGACATGACGCAAGAAGGAAGGGAATGCCGTATCGGACAGCCGAAGACATGACGCAAGAAGGAAGGGAATGCCGCATCGGACAGCCGAAGACATGACGCAAGAAGGAAGGGAATGCCGCATCGGACAGCCGAAGACATGACGCAAGAAGGAAGGGAATGCCGCATCGGACAGCCGAAGACATGACGCAAGAAGGAAGGGAATGCCGTATCGGACAGCCGAAGACATGACGCAAGAAGGAAGGGAATGCTGTATCGGACAGCCAAAGACATGACGCAAGTAGGAAGGGCCATTGCCTCGGCTTGACAACCCATGGCCCGTAAATATTTCGCCTCGCTCCATGTCCATTATTATCATATTAGAGGGCGATTATTTCGGCTCCGGCAGTTGTGAACATACGGGTCCTGGTCGTCCACCGCAAGAGTTAGTTTGTGAGGAGACAGTGGCGGAATAGTTGCGAAACACGGAAGTTACGTCAGAAAGAAAAGGACACGTGTTGACACAGACGCAACGAGGCATAGACTGACGTCCTCCTCACCTCCACGCTGTACTCTGGCCCAGCGCTATATATGTGGCTGGGATTGATATAGAAGTCCTCCTCACCTCCACGCTGTACTCTGGCCCACAGCTATGTATGTGGCTGGGATTGATAATCAATGTGAAAGCCGAGCCCCCGGGGGCAGTTCGTTGATGGTAGTCGCCGCTGTGGTGCGTTGCTTGGCACCGGGCGTTCGACCCGCGGCGGGTAACACAGGTGGTGACTTTAACTGCCTGACGACTATTCACCCACGCTGTGAGACTGCCGTCCAGTGCACCCGGACGGACACATCGGGCCCAAATATACACCATCGACAGGAAATCACTCACTGGAAGGAGCCACCGTTCACCTAGACTCTCCAACGCTTCCACCCACCCCTGATGATTTGGTGTTTTCGGCCGCTTTTGTGCAGACAAGGACTAGACTGGGCCCAGGAACCTCCCGGGACGATGGAGGATGAGTGGTTGAAACATGTCTCCAGATTAGGTGCCCCGGACCGGATTTGAACCCGGGACCTGTGGTTCACTGTGATAACGGAGGTCACACCCTGGTTGGTTGGTTGTATATTCAGGACGCTTTAACTACTTTTGGTCAGATCGCGTCAATGGGAGAAGGAAGGGAGAGTGGAGCCATGTCCCCGGGTGTAACCCCCTACTAGAAAGACATGGGATCTTTGTCCTGCGACCACACAGACATGGCCACAGCGGGGCTCGAACCAGTGATCCATGTGCCGTTAGGCTCTCAGGCGACCAGAGCACTCAATGCGAGCGCTCTAACCCGCTCAGCTACCGGCCCGGCCCCCTCACACCCTGGAAGCCGTGGCGAATGAAAATGTGCGATAAAGGGGCGTTACCACATTGGCACCGGCTCTCTTTGTCATTACCAGCCATTTCACGTAGGGACAGTCTTGCCTCCCTTGTCATCCTTACTGAATACTATAGGATTGATTCTACGCCTTCTAACCATGAGAACCACACCTTTACTCTGGCTGACGTTTCCATGGCAACATGTCCACTGTAGAATACACCGTATCTGACATCATGAGTAAGAGCCTAAAGCGGTCGTTTTTCCATGTTATGGCGAACCATTGTTTCAGCATAGCTCCAATATGACTCACGCCTATCATTTACTGCATTAATACATTCAGTTGGCTAAAACATGGAAGGTGGTCCCAATACTGGTAACAACACACCAGGTCCAACTGCCAGTATCGACAGTTTGGTTGGCTTGATGTTTTAACCTGTATGTCCTATCGCCACCACGAGATTCAAGGTAGAGAGGAGCCATGTCGCCGAGAGCTTCCTACTCTCTGCGAAGGAAGACCTAAAATGAGGGTTGCACGGGGCCAGGACGGTGAACACACTGAATGTCACGGGGCCAGGACGGTGAACACACTGAATGTCACGGGGCCAGGGCGGTGAACACACTGAATGTCACGGGGCAAGGACGGTGAACACACTGAATGTCACGGAGCCAGGACGGTGAACACACTGAATGTCACGGGGCCAGGACGGTGAACACATTGAATGTCACGGGGCCAGGACGGTGAACACACTGAATGTCACGGGGCCAGGACGGTGAACACACTGAATGTCACGGGGCCAGGACGGTGAACACATTGAATGTCACGGGGCCAGGACGGTGAACACACTGCATGTCACGGGGCCAGGACGGTGAACACACTGCATGTCACGGGGCCAGGACGGTGAACACACTGAATGTCACGGGTCCAGGACGGTGAACACACTGAATGTCACGGGGCCAGGGCGGTGAACACACTGAATGTCACGGGGTCAGGACGGTGAACACACTGAATGTAACGGGGCCAGGACGGTGAACACACTGAATGTCACGGGGCCAGGACGGTGAACACATTGAATGTCACGGGGCCAGAACGGTGAACACACTGAATGTCACGGGGCCAGGACGGTGAACACACTGAATGTAACGGGGCCAGGACGGTGAACACACTGAATGTCACGGGGTCAGGACGGTAAACACACTGAATGTAACGGGGCCAGGACGGTGAACACACTGAATGTCACGGGGCCAGGACGGTGAACACATTGAATGTCACGGGTCCAGGACGGTGAACACACTGAATGTCACGGGGTCAGGACGGTGAACACACTGAATGTCACGTGGTCAGGACGGTGAACACACTGAATGTAACGGGGCCAGACGGTGAACACACTGAATGTCACGGGGCCAGGGCGGTGAACACACTGAATGTAACGGGGCCAGGACGGTGAACACACTGAATGTCACGGGGCCAGGACGGTGAACACACTGAATGTCACGGGGCCAGGACGGTGAACACATTGAATGTCACGGGTCCAGGACGGTGAACACACTGAATGTCACGGGGTCAGGACGGTGAACACACTGAATGTCACGGGGCCAGGGCGGTTAACACACTGAATGTAACGGGGCCAGGACGGTGAACACACTGAATGTCACGGGGCCAGGACGGTGAACACACTGAATGTCACGGGGCCAGGACGGTGAACACACTGAATGTCACGGGGCCAGGACGGTGAACACACTGCATGTCACGGGGCCAGGACGGTGAACACACTGCATGTCACAGGGCCAGGACGGTGAACACACTGAATGTCACGGGTCCAGGACGGTGAACACACTGAATGTCACGGAGCCAGGGCGGTGAACACACTGAATGTCACGGGGTCAGGACGGTGAACACACTGAATGTCACGGGGCCAGGACGGTGAACACACTGAATGTCACGGGGCCAGGACGGTGAACACATTGAATGTCACGGGGCCAGGACGCTGAACACATTGAATGTCACGGGGCCAGGACGCTGAACACACTGAATGTCGCGGGGCCAGGACGGTCAACACACTGAATGTCACGGGGCCAGGACGGTGAACACACTAAATGTCACGGGGCCAGGGCGGTTAACACACTGAATGTAACGGGGCCAGGACAGTGAACACACTGAATGTCACGGGACCAGGACGGTGAACACACTGAATGTCACGGGGCCAGGACGGTGAACAGACTGAATTTCACGGGGCCAGGACGGTGAACACATTGAATATCATGGGGCCAGGACGGTGAACACATTGAATGTCACGGGGCCAGGACGGTGAACACACTGAATGTCACGGGGCCAGGACGGTGAACACATTGAATATCATGGGGCCAGGACGGTGAACACACTGAATGTCACGGGGCCTGCACGGTGAACACACTGAATGTCACGGAGCCAGGACGGTGAACATACTGAATGTCACGGGGCCTGGACGGTGAACACACTGAATGTCACGGGGCCAGGACTGGGGAACACACTGAATGTCACGGGGCCCGGACGGTGAACACACTGAATGTCACGGAGCCAGGACGGTGAACACACTGAATGTCACGGGGCCAGGACGGTGAACACATTGAATGTCACAGGGCCAGGAAGGTGAACACACTGAATGTCACGAGGCCAGGACGGTGAACACACTGAATGTCACGGGGCCAGGACGGTGAACACACTGAATGTCACGAGGCCAGGACGGTGAACACACTGAATGTCACGGGGTCAGGACGGTGAACACACTGAATGTCACGGGGCCAGGACGGTGAACACATTGAATATCATGGGGCCAGGACGGTGAACACATTGAATGTCACGGGGCCAGGACGGTGAACACATTGAATGTCACGGGGCTAGGACAGTGAACACACTGAATGTCACGGGGCCAGGACGGTGAACACATTGAATATCATGGGGCCAGGACGGTGAACACATTGAATGTCACGGGGCCAGGACAGTAAACAGACTGAATGTCACGGGGCCTGCACGGTGAACACACTGAATGTCACGGGGCCAGGACGGTGAACACACTGAATGTCACGGGGCCAGGACGGTGAACACACTGAATGTCACGGGGCCAGGACGGTGAACACACTGAATGTCACGAGGCCAGGACGGTGAACACACTGAATGTCACGGGGCCAGGACGGTGAACACACTGAATGTAACGGGGTCAGGACGGTGAACACACTGAATGTCACGGGGCCAGGGCGGTGAACACATTGAATGTCACGGGTCCAGGACGGTGAACACACTGAATGTCGCGGGGCCAGGACGGTAAACACACTGAATGTCGCGGGGCCAGGACGGTCAACACATTGAATGTCACGGGTCCAGGACGGTTAACACACTGAATGTAACGGGGCCAGGACGGTGAACACACTGAATGTCACGGAGCCAGGACGGTGAACACATTGAATGTCACGGGGCCAGGACAGTGAACACACTGAATGTCACGGGGCCAGGACGGTGAACACATTGAATATCATGGGGCCAGGACGGTGAACACATTGAATGTCACGGGGCCAGGACGGTGAACACATTGAATGTCACGGGGCCAGGACAGTGAACACACTGAATGTCACGGGGCCAGGACGGTGAACACATCGAATATCATGGGGGCAGGACGGTGAACACACTGAATGTCACGGGGCCAGGACGGTGAACACACTGAATGTCACGGGGCCAGGACGCTGAACACACTGAATGTCACGGGGCCAGGACGGTGAACACACTAAATGTAACGGGGCCAGGACGGTGAACACACTGAATGTCACGGGGCCAGGACGGTGAACACATTGAATATCATGGGGCCAGGACGGTGAACACACTGAATGTCACGGGGCCAGGACGGTAAACACACTGAATGTCACGGGGCCAGGACGGTGAACACATTGAATATCATGGGGCCAGGACGGTGAACACACTGAATGTCACGGGGCCAGGACGGTAAACACACTGAATGTCACGGGGCCAGGACGGTGAACACACTGAATGTCACGGGGCCAGGACGGTGAACACACTGAATGTCACGGGGCCAGGACGGTGAACACACTGAATGTCACGGGGCCAGGGCGGTGAACACACTGAATGTCACGGGGCCAGGACGGTGAACACATTGAATGTCACGGGGCCAGGACGGTAAACACACTGAATGTCACGGGGCCAGGACGCTGAACACACTGAATGTCACGGGGCCAGGACGGTGAACACACTGAATGTCACGGGGCCAGGACAGTGAACACACTGAATGTCACGGGGCCAGGACGGTGAACACATTGAATATCATGGGGCCAGGACGGTGAACACATTGAATGTCACGGGGCCAGGACGGTGAACACATTGAATGTCACGGGGCTAGGACAGTGAACACACTGAATGTCACGGGGCCAGGACGGTGAACACATTGAATATCATGGGGCCAGGACGGTGAACACATTGAATGTCACGGGGCCAGGACAGTAAACAGACTGAATGTCACGGGGCCTGCACGGTGAACACACTGAATGTCACGGGGCCAGGACGGTGAACACACTGAATGTCACGGGGCCAGGACGGTGAACACACTGAATGTCACGGGGCCAGGACGGTGAACACACTGAATGTCACGAGGCCAGGACGGTGAACACACTGAATGTCACGGGGCCAGGACGGTGAACACACTGAATGTAACGGGGTCAGGACGGTGAACACACTGAATGTCACGGGGCCAGGGCGGTGAACACATTGAATGTCACGGGTCCAGGACGGTGAACACACTGAATGTCGCGGGGCCAGGACGGTAAACACACTGAATGTCGCGGGGCCAGGACGGTCAACACATTGAATGTCACGGGTCCAGGACGGTTAACACACTGAATGTAACGGGGCCAGGACGGTGAACACACTGAATGTCACGGAGCCAGGACGGTGAACACATTGAATGTCACGGGGCCAGGACGGTGAACACATTGAATATCATGGGGCCAGGACGGTGAACACATTGAATGTCACGGGGCCAGGACGGTGAACACACTGAATGTCACGAGGCCAGGACGGTGAACACACTGAATGTCACGGGGCCAGGACGGTGAACACACTGAATGTAACGGGGTCAGGACGGTGAACACACTGAATGTCACGGGGCCAGGGCGGTGAACACATTGAATGTCACGGGTCCAGGACGGTGAACACACTGAATGTCGCGGGGCCAGGACGGTAAACACACTGAATGTCGCGGGGCCAGGACGGTCAACACATTGAATGTCACGGGTCCAGGACGGTTAACACACTGAATGTAACGGGGCCAGGACGGTGAACACACTGAATGTCACGGAGCCAGGACGGTGAACACATTGAATGTCACGGGGCCAGGACAGTTAACACACTGAATGTCACGGGGCCAGGACGGTGAACACATTGAATATCATGGGGCCAGGACGGTGAACACATTGAATGTCACGGGGCCAGGACGGTGAACACATTGAATGTCACGGGGCCAGGACAGTGAACACACTGAATGTCACGGGGCCAGGACGGTGAACACATCGAATATCATGGGGCCAGGACGGTGAACACACTGAATGTCACGGGGCCAGGACGGTGAACACACTGAATGTCACGGGGCCAGGACGCTGAACACACTGAATGTCACGGGGCCAGGACGGTGAACACACTAAATGTAACGGGGCCAGGACGGTGAACACACTGAATGTCACGGGGCCAGGACGGTGAACACATTGAATATCATGGGGCCAGGACGGTGAACACACTGAATGTCACGGGGCCAGGACGGTAAACACACTGAATGTCACGGGGCCAGGACGGTGAACACATTGAATATCATGGGGCCAGGACGGTGAACACACTGAATGTCACGGGGCCAGGACGGTAAACACACTGAATGTCACGGGGCCAGGACGGTGAACACACTGAATGTCACGGGGCCAGGACGGTGAACACACTGAATGTCACGGGGCCAGGACGGTGAACACACTGAATGTCACGGGGCCAGGGCGGTGAACACACTGAATGTCACGGGGCCAGGACGGTGAACACATTGAATGTCACGGGGCCAGGACGGTAAACACACTGAATGTCACGGGGCCAGGACGCTGAACACACTGAATGTCACGGGGCCAGGACGGTGAACACACTGAATGTCACGGGGCCAGGACAGTGAACACACTGAATGTCACGGGGCCAGGACGGTGAACACACTGAATGTCACGGGGCCAGGACGGTGAACACACTAAATGTAACGGGGCCAGGACGGTGAACACACTGAATGTCACAGGGCCAGGACGGTGAACACATTGAATGTCACGGGGCCAGGACAGTGAACACACTGAATGTCACGGGGCCAGGACGGTGAACACACTGAATGTCACGGGGCCAGGACGGTGAACACACTGAATGTCACGGGTCCAGGACGGTGAACACACTGAATGTCACGGAGCCAGGACGGTGAACACAGAACGTCCTGCGTCTAGTATCGGCCGGCGATTTTTCGGTACGTAAACTCCCTATTTTAGGAGCCACAACCACGACAAGCTGTAGGCACTGGCTAGACTGAGGCTCTCGTATACATTGCTGCAGACATCCCTCCATCGACCGCGGGGGACTTTATTACAGACAGCCCTGAGCCGCCCATAGCATAACAGGGCCACTGGGGACAACGGCGCTAACCATGTGGTAATCACAGATTAACCCCTGGACGACAGCGCACGGCATTCCACTGGGCGACACTAGGTTATGTAATGTAACACAATTATACCGTAATCCCCCCACACGGTGAAACAGGAAACCGCCTTGCAGACACCCCTGAAATATATATATATATATAGGCCTATATATTTATAAAGGCCATAGAATAAGTGGATGAGTAATTGCGAGATATACGCAGTCAATGTGCACTCCTTCGGCCCCAAGGAGGAAGCAATAAAGAACACAACACACCTATGCCACCGTGCTCTAGCACGTATCCAAACGCCTTACATCTAGATACGGACAACAGGCACGCTATCTGGATATACGTATCGCCGTTGTCCTGCCGGACTCATCCGGAGCAATATGTATGACCCAACACAACACACCTGTCACCGGTGCTCTAGCCAGCACGTCGCCAACACATCGCATCTGAACACGCCACCTGGACATTTATATATATATCTATCGGGATTTTCCTTCCGGACCCGCACGCTTCCGGATCGGGCTCGGACGTTACCTGTATGACTCGCTCCAGACCACGATCCCTGTCTCCGGATTCAAAGCTCATCCCCTCTGTCGTGCGTCGCCGTTAGCGAGGACGCGTCGTCATCCGACGTTCAGTGACACTGGCGCGTATGGCACACGGGTGTCTGTGGTATAGCCGTGCTGAGAGGGATAGTGTCCCAGTGTGCCGTGTGCAGGTTAACGAAGGCCTCTCTCTCTGCACGGGGATTGGAGGCAGACCGCTGACCGGTGAGTGAACGGTTTGACACGTCGCGACACCTCCACAGACAGATTGGGTCTCGGTGGCTGAAGGTTCGTTCCTCCTTCCGCCGTGTGCCTCTTAGCTCTCTGGTCTGGCTGGTTCCACAGGCTCGCCACCACCCGCACACTCCCCACTCACACACACACAGGATGGCACCTGGACCACCGCCGTGCCCGCCTGCCTTCGATACCGCTACGCCGCGACAGAGGGGGTGGTAGGGGAGCGGAGGGGAGGTTACTTATCGCTGGACGTGACCGGGGTGGCACAGGCACCGGTTGTATCATCTGGAGAGGTTAGGGGCAGGCAGGGAGGGAGGGAGGGAGGGAGGATAGGGGCGGGGGATCGATTGGGTGATTACACCGTTGTCAACCTGAGCCACTCGCGCACCTGCGGGGAAACCCTCGCCAATGACGTCATTGGCTCACTGACTGTTTATGCATGCTGAGGTCACGTGACAGGATAATCACGAATGGAATTCCCCCCCCCCCTCAATGCCATCAAGGAAGCCAGTACCTTCACTCAACAAGGAATTAATTAACCAAAGCCGTATAAATTACTATATATATATATTGTATCAAATGCACGATCATGGGTTCTATGTGACAGTACTAACCATTTAGCACCAGATATGATAAAGGTGCCGTAGGGGCAGATTTCACTTGGGGCGGTTTGAAGTTGGCGCCCCAAACAAGACTGAGCGCGCTGTGGCGGTGCCGAGCGGGCGGGCTCTGGGCGGGCTCTCGGCCGCAGACGCGCAGCAACATGTTATCGTATCCAGCATTGATTTGCGCGCGCTCGGCACGCAGCCAAACGACATGTCGTCTGCTCTGATCACCCGCGGCGAACGCGCGCCAAGTTTGGGGCCAACTAACCCTCTCAGCCAGAGACAGACATGACTGCACCACTCGCCCCCCCCCCCCCCACCCCACACCCTTCCCATTTCTGGTCGCCGCACCCCTCACTGAGAGATTGACCCCTGCCTGGTTACCCCCGGCCGCTGAGGGGTCAGAACCCCAGTTACCGCCTGAAGCCGAATAAACTAGCAACACGTGCAAATGAAGCACTCCGGGGTCGGTCACGTCCAATGGGGGGGGGGGGGGGGGGAGGGGGTTTGTGGCCCTCGAGGAGGCAATCGATAACCTATAATCTATTGCACCAAAGCCAATACGCTAGATCAATGCCTTTCACAGAACCCTTCAGTACCCAGCATACACTAGTACCAATGTGACACGGTAACTAACCGATCTACCATTCCGACGGGTAACTCCGAACATTTGAAGTAGTCGGTCTACATGACCTGTTCTCTTTCTTCAGATCAGTTTTTGTCTCCTTCACTGCTACTGAAAGCAGCGTTTGCACACTCTTATCGGAACAACGATTTTTCGCAGGTCATGTTGATCAGTTAATTCGTGGTCTGCAATAAATTAAGGGGTTTTCTGGCGCCCTTCCGTGTAAGTCGCACCACAGTATAAGTCACCTTGAAAGACACTTCAACCTTCACCTCACAGGGAGCCGAGACTTAATACCGGAAGATACGCTATCGGTTATTTATAATATCTAAATAATGTAATAATATACATTTATCATATCTCGTGCTCGCGGGTCATTAATCATTGTTCAGCTGTTGCATTTCCTTTTTGATTCTACCAGTTTCTTTTTTTAATATATAAACGTAATTCATTTTCTGATTCCACCTACGCTGAAGGAATGCGCCGCTCGAGTTGATCACGCTATGATCGTCATCATTTTGTTCAAAGATGTTTTTCTATTCCGCTGGTCCTTCGCCAGCATTACGTTGCTGCTCGTCACTGACAAAGTTTACCGGGGGCGGTGCTTTCTGCAAACCGGAACCGGTGGGGAGGGGGTCCACATGTCACATCCCGTTGCGTGACGGAGACGGGAGGGGGGGAGGGGGGGGGGGGGAGGAAGATCCGCTAGTGCACATTATGATGGCTCTGAAGCTTCCACTATCGCAATATATTTGTGTATTGCAAGGTTTGCGCCTTACATGTTGTAATTAAACCCGGGCCATAAGGCTGCCAAAGGGTCCAAAATGACACAACCGAAATGATGTACTAATGTCATGAGGCTCCGGGTCATGCTTATAGAATGAATTAGTCAATCACCGATTATATTTCAGAAGAATCGTAATAATTTATTCATGAATTACATTTAATAATTGAGGGCGGTTGCAGAAATGAAATATTGGTCGAAAATGAAATGGGGTTGGCTTAAACCTGCTTTCAGATGCAAGTGCCAGGGTTCATACCCATAGCTAACAAGTTAGCGTCATGACGTTTTTTTTTGTTTTTTTTTTGGTTGAGATAACGTGAAAATGTTTTTTTTTTTTACGTTGCCCAAAAGTTTTCAGATAACGTTGTCCGACATTCAGTCCGGTATTAAAATTGTGCCTTCTGTCTGAAACAGCTGCGTATATATATGATGAATTAATCAGAAGTGTGATTACCAAGTACAATCAATTACATATTGTTTTCGTGGTGTCTAAGTTTTCAGGTAACGTTGTCCTAACGTTGGGAAAACGTCAACTGTCAGCTTCTCACCATTTTGTATTTATAACAACTGCTACACGCAACCAACTTTTATTAGTCATTACACATGTTTTATTTTTATGGGATAAAGGCTAGAAAATATAACTTCAATGTTTGCGACGAAAGTTGTAACAACGTTTTCCTGATGTTAATTTTGAGATGATGTGATTACAACCAAAAACCAACATGTGCGAATGTTGTGTGTTAGCTGGGTAGCTAAGGAAGGCTCTCAAAAGGGTGACAGACCACATATGTTCACTAATTTCCCAGCAAGGGTTGATCAGTTACACTTATTTAGGGAACATTGTAAAATACAAAGAAATTATTTTAATGTATTCCTGGGATTTATTTTAAGGAAAGGATTTTATCATAGGTAGTAGCGCTTTATCTCTAGGCTTATTTCAAGGGAATAATTAATATTGGTTTATTGAGGAAGCTGCATTTCAGGCTTTTTACCGGTACTGTATAGTATTATAGTAGCATACAATATTAATGATATACCTGTACATGTATTCAAATTCTACACCAAAGCAGGGTATTGGCCAGAATTTGTTTTTTGCATGCCAAATTTTGGCTGGTCAAAAAAAGTGTTCAGTGTACACACACAACATAGTCCCAGCCGATCAGGTCGCATTTTGAGCTTGCCATATAAAATGTCATATAAAATTGTGAGAACTATTATTTTCTTCTGGACCTCCTGACAAAAAGGCCCTTTTTGGGTGGGTAAACAGCACCTGAGTGCCCAGAGTGAAACCAGAGGCGGGTCTCTGGCTTATAGCCTGCACCAAAGTAGAATGATAGGTCACATATAGCCATTTGGTTTTAGTTCTTGGTTACATTTTCAGGAGTAACCTTATGTGACAATGACACACTCCTGACCTTAATTTCACAGGTGATGGTTATCTGTATGACAAAATGGTGTTTGGTCTATATCTCAGCCAATTTGCCATACAACAGTGAATGTTTATTCCTGATACTGTCATACAATTCCTTATAAAACAGCAATATGTTGTCTGGAAATTATTTCATATGGTTAGTGATATATTATGCAACAGGAATGATTTATTCCAAGTACCTATAAAGCACTTGTTATATAATGGCAACATATATTTTATGCACATAAATATAAATAATATCTATTTTATACCAGCACTATCCTCCAAGATAAATATTAAGATTAATTAATTGCTAATCATTATAGCCCAAATCATTATAGTCAAGTCAAACATTTTCAATAACCCTTTTTAAAGAGGAATGCCATTTTTTCATGCAAAATCAAGGTTTTCTGTGGTTTGACCCCCCCATCCCAACCCCTGGTCGCAAGTTATCAGTGCCACCCCCCCTCCCCCCCTTTTTAAAGGTTAATTTATCATATATGGCATTGTATTGTATTGTATGCACAAACAGAATTATAGGTTGGACAAGTTTATCATGCTTTATATTTTTTTATGTTTATAGAAATCAATTTTATTAAGTTGGAAGAGTGATTTGAAACTGGTACCTGACATAGATTATTAGATAAAGTCATCATATAATCCAATTTCTGTTGAATAATCTTCATCCTAACCCTAATTTGAATTTGAACTTAGTTTTAAAATCTGTCTTCCATGCTAGATAGAGCCCATGCACACACTGAATTATTTTAGTTATTATTTTAGGTATTCCTAGGATCGACATAGTCTACATGAGCTATGTTGAAACAATAATCAGGGAGTCCAGACCAAATTTGACCCCTTGACCCCCTCCCCACCCCACTCCTAACAAGCTATAAATAAAGGTGGTTATATATAATCTTGCAGACACTGTCTACTTCTTTTCCCAGATAGCTGGAATATGCAAGTATCATCTGCAAATAACGAAGCATTTACAGAGCCTGAGGCAGTTAGACCGCAGTCTGACGAAAAGGGCGATTTGATCCGCCCGTATCATGCAATTTATGGCGCCAATTATGGCGGATCTAAGCTGATCTAATGCCGTTCCTTCTGCCCGGGACTGCGGCACTGCAGCCGGCAGGCGGGCAGCACGGCCACTGGGCCACTGCTTGCCTGCAACCGTGGCAAGTGGCAGGCGCTCGCCTAACTTCCGGGGGTGAGACGGCAGTAGCTTAGCCTTGTGTCTCATGTGAGCCTCCCCTCACCTGCCGGGGTCGGGGTGTGATTGGACACGCCTACCTGCAGTGGGCTGTCGCTACGAAATCGTTAGCTTTTGTTCTCTTCACAACAAAGCCATGTGCCCAGGTACAGCTCGCTTTGTGTTGACTTCAAAGCCCGGCCAAACATGACGCTTTTTGGGGCCACGAAATATAACATGGAATATGATTGGCTAAGGGCAAAGCGGCTCAGAAAGGGAGGTGTCGTTTTCTAGATCCATTCAGTCCGTCAGCGAGTGACTCATCGCGCTACTTTCACTTTCAACTTTACAGTTCGGGTCCCTCGACCTTCTCTCCCATGTTAGAGCCAACGAAATGAATTACCATTGTAAATGGGGGTGGGGGGGGGGGGGGGAGGTATTTCCGTTCTTCGGAAATGGGCTTTACTGTGAACTGGGAATGAGGAAAATAATTCTTCGTGAACTGGGAATGAGATATTAGCCGACCGCCGTGATCGAGGATTTTTATTAAATGTATTCTTCGTGACTTGGGAACACGGCCCCTCCTTGCCCCCCCTCCCGTAAATGGTAGGCGCGCGTCATGTGTGAGCTTTGCTGCAACAATGAAGGCGGGGGGGGGGGGGGAGCATACAATGGTTCGCGCCAACCAAAATTTGGGTGCATGGTGGCTTTAAATTTGACTAAGTCTGTTGGCGCTCAAAGCAAAGTTTAAAGCAATATACTTACATGCGCCATCTTAGATTTTTTACATTTTAGAATCCAGACTAAAAGTATCTCAAAATTATGATGCATATATGTGTTAGACCTCTGAGAGTCTGTAAAACAACAATTTCAACATAAAACTGCGCGGTTTATCTATATCGCGAGCGGACGTGATAGCCAGCCGCGGTCGACATCACACACAAAATAGGGCTGTACAGATCTCGCGGGTTCTATTTCCGGTTTAGGTCTTTTGGGGATCAACAAAAAGACACGTGCTCTTAGAACGAGTGCGCATCACGCTGGTGCCTTGCTACAGCTGCTTCACGCGCACTCATTGTTGTCAACGTGTGAGTGTTGGGAACCGGCCAGCTGCGCGGTTTGTGCGTGAAGAATCGAATGGGTGTGGAACTATTTTTTTTTTGCTTTAGTCCAGGCATTGCTAACCGTTATGAAATCATAATATAGTTAAAGATAAGACATTTATCTCGGCATAATGCATGTGGTCCGTTCGATATCACTGTTGGAAACGTTGTATTTTGAGGCAATTCATCGATGTTTACATTTCTGGACAAACGGAACACCATTTTCCTCGCCTGGTCAGTCCATATAAGGAGCGTCGTTACGTAACCATAGATACCGCGCGCAGACATGCGAGTCATGATGATTATTACGTCATACGACATGGAAAACCCCGAGCAACACATTACATCGCCTGACACTGACAGTCACTCATGAGACAACCGCATTCTGGTTTATCAACTGTCTAACCGCTCATATATTACATAAATCTTCTCTGATGGTTATAATTCTGATATTCGCAGAATTTCAGTGGTTAGTTGTGCATCCAAGGACAGATTTAACCGATCTTCTGTGTGAGGCGAGTGAAGGTAAACAACCGGAAGGTAGGCTGCAAGTACAGGTGATGCTACGCATTGACGTAGAGCATCAGTATGCCTGTCTCGTGGGGTCTCGATAAGATCCCATAGTGACTGTACAGCCCTATACCGAACAACGAACAGGCGCGCAGGGATATAAAGCCGGCCACCAACTTCTGCTCCGGTGACCAAATTGCTTCTCTTCGGATAGCCCGCAGGCTTTCAGGATTTAAATTCAAGACAGAATGTACTTATTTAACATGGAGAAGAGGTTGGTAATACAAAAAAGTACAGAATATATTGCTTTAATGATGGGCGGTGCGGTTCGAAAAAAAATATACAAAACCATACATTCATTGTGGGGTTGTTCTTCAAAAACATAAGCACAAGGCTTGGGTGCATATGACGACCTAAAATTGACAAGTGAGAGCAAGGCATATTTGAGGCCGCAGCCGCTTCGATAAACTCGGTGACGTTATCGCGCGATCGGTCACAGCCTGAATATCGTTATTTGTGCCCGTAGACAATGTATACAACCCCCCCTCCCCCCACCCCCTCCCCCCAAACCCCACATTGACTTCATGAGAGATTCAGCTCATCCGGTCCAAAATGGAAAATCAGGTAATGATTACTCCCTACAAGTGCAGGCCCAGCCTTCAGCGTCCAATCAGAGGAAGCGATACATGGGGACGTTGTGCTTCAGTTCAGACAACATGGCGTCTATCGGTGAGAAAACCGACTTTCAACCGCAAGAACCCTTGCGCGTCAGTCAGGTAGGAAAAGAATTGCCATAAAACTTATAAAATCAATCTGCTGTTGCAAGATATAGATCTAGGCACAACAGGTTATCAATGCGATCTGGCTGTTTGTAGCGATTTTACTGTCAGAGACCTGTAAATAGTCCATTATCGCCCAACTTTAAAGTAGTCGGGCTGTCTGTTCACTGCCACGGCACTGGTTACGCCCATTTTGACCGCGGGTCGTTTTGACCGCCAGTGGGGTTGGGGGATAAAGTTTGTGTTGGGCATGGTGTGGGGGGTTTGGTGATTAATGTTTAAGGGGGTAGAGTCATTACCAGAAGAGGGATTGAAATAGCTGGTTATCAATAAAGCAGAACTTTAGGAAGTCAAAATACAAATAACAATGTCCTTGAATCATCCAAGATTTCTTGTGTCTAGTATAGGGCCTATTTCATGCATACCAGTCTGCCAAATGGAGTCTCTCAGCCTTGCCTGTGATATCATTTTACCACAGGTTTTCAATGTAGCGGTCAACGTCATCAGTTTGTATGCGCGATGCTTTATTATAAGTAGCAGTGCTGCGACAGAGTTCTGCAGTGTCCCGGGATAGATACATTTGCTATATCACAGACAAAATAGCGATGTTTATATTAGGTTGTTGAATTTATAGAATAAAAACAATCAAGTTTTCTGTAAATTGTGATATAGATGTAACCTGGGCTTAGTTTTGGTGAGAAAGAGCTCGATATGCAACATAGCAGCTAGGGCAAGCGGTGTACATCCATGAAGGCCGCGCGATCTCCCCACTCCTTACATGGGGGTGGAAGGGGCAGGGGGGGGGGGGGGGGGTCTGCGGAGGCGCCGATGCGTTGCGGCTGTAGGTGAGGTGTAAATTGGGTCTGCAGGAGATTATGCCTGATATCTAAACAGTGAGGCTTTGTCCCATTGTTCAGTTGTTATATATATATCAAAACATCCACCTTGGTGGTGGTCTTGATGTCTGAGCTACACCAGGATATAAGGCAAAGTGGGCTAATCTCGATCCCTTAAGACAAAAACATATCTATTTTCTTTAATAATGTGAAATGAACTTATTTTTGGTTCAAACAGTATCCAGTGGTATTCAAATAATATGATTTCATAGAAAAAACGAAAACCTAGGCAGATTGTGGAGAGTGCTCATTTTCTGAAAGGCAGTGGGGGCCATGGTCGAACCTCGATCCCTGTGGTCTAACCTCGACCCCCTGGGATAGGTGGGTGATTTAATCTGCATATCGTGATTCTTAGTGTGTGAAAGCAACAATATTAATTCACATAACTGTGCCTCTTATGCCCAACGATAGATAAAGCAACCCCTTGAAACTATATTTATCAGTCTGATTACATGGGTAGTCATAACGCAAATATAGAATACTTCAATGCCATTTGGAACAGCTGCGTTACAAAGCCAAAATAACTCCTTCATGTTACAACACATTTAAATATTAGTAAACGTCAGAATATGCGGAAGCAGGGCTGGACAGTTATTGTTGCATGTAATTACAGCCATCAACTGCCAAAACATGATATATTTTTATGACATATTGTTTGAAAATGACGTTAAATTAAAAAGGGGATCGAGGTTAGACCACAGTCGTGAAAAAGGTGGGGTAACCTTGATCTCTCCCAAGGTCAAGGTCGATCTGGGGAAGAATTGTCATGATGTCACACCTGTTGTAAACATCATCTGCTGTCACTCCTTTTCATTTAATAAGTTATCATACTCAGTGTTAATCAGGCATACTGCTTGCTTTTAAAACTCCTGTATCTTAACTTTTGAGATAAGCTGCCAAAGCATGTGTTAATGTAGGGTTGCATGACTTATTTAATTCAAATTGGATAAAAAATAACATATCTATAATCCAGCGTCTCTGTGTCTAGTTACCAGGGGCATCCCTAAGATTGTTATCGAAAAATCAAATCGGCGAAACAATATGGATTGGTGACATCATCAATAAAAATAGCACATGGGGGTCGAGGTTACCCAAGGATCGAGATTAGCTCAAGATACTTTAAAGATTAACTACCAGACTTTGCAGCCAAAGATTTACTGCCTATTTTGGACCATGATAACATGTCCTAGACAATGAACTTTAATGCAAATGGAATACATGTAACAAATCTGCTTAGCTAACAGTTCTATCAAACTATCTCTGACCATCTTAAGCCTCGAGCTCACCCCCCTGTAATGTCAGTCACTCACTGCACTGTTGACATATCAAGAAGAAACTTGAGAAATCCCCCCCACCTCCGCTACGCATCCCGCCACCCCACCCTCCCTACCACCCCTATCCTTCGTCCACACCACCCCCAAACATCCGCGCAGCCCTCACGGCACGCAGCCCTTATGCCTGACATCCGGGCAAGCAATGGGAGAGGGCGTCACTGGGTGGCGGCGTCAGCCACATCAGCTGAGCAACATCAGCTCCAGTGGTGGGAATACAGCATTGGGCATAGCATGGTCCGATCAGGCTGCCTGCCTGGAGTAGTGCAACAAGGTCCCATTCCCCAGCCACATATGAGGTCTGTACCCACCAGGCATGGGGTGATTACATTGTAAATGTAATCGATTACGATTACGATTACTTGGGAATTTCATGATTACGATTACGATTACAGGAAATATGAAAGTAATCGATTACAATTACATTCAATGTAATCATGATTACAATCGTGATTGCATGGACTGTTTTTCGACGTAATTGAAATAAAAAACACAACACTGACAGACAATCGCACCTCTATACTTAAACTTATACCCTAAACTTATTACCTCCATGTTAAATACCATGGAACTAAAGGAAGCCACACCCTTATATGACACAAGAGAATCTAGTCCAGCCACCACACCATACATCGCCGTGCACCAGTCCTGACCGAATCGAGTTCGTTTCATAACAACACCTCTTCCAATCAATCTATATAGAGAACAATAACACAAGCATCTACCACCCTCCCATCACAGCCTCCACCTACCTACCCATCACAGCCCCCACCTACCTACCTACCCATCGCAGCCCCCACCCACCTAACTGCTCCCAACATATAGACCCCTAAGTCGCTCTGGACTATTTCTAGCTATCCAATGCAAACAAGACAATGAGGGGATTAGAATGTGGCATCCCCAGCCAGCTTGGGTACTACCCACTTCCCCTTCACACTTTCACAGTCAAATCATCAAGTGGGCATGCACTGTCTCGTCTCGATTTTATTGACACTTCAAGATTGTCACTCCCGCCTCTGGCCACACTGGCCACAGGTACCATAAATGGTTAGCGCTTGAGTGCCCCCAGGCCAGTATTTCTCAAGGGGTATAACAGTACCAATATTAAATTCCTTAGATGCAAGGAGAAAATCAATTGTTGCTTTTATGATGATGTGAATGCATACAATGAATCATCATGCTTACTATTGTATATTCTAATACCTTGTTCTATCTTCTGACATCAAGAAAGTGTGTCGACACCGTAGTTGTTTCAGTTATATTTTTGCAAACAAGTGTTGGAACATATGCCACATTCTCAAGGGGAGGGAATACCTTTTCCGATCTCAGCGATTGGCATCCAGAAATTCTTAGAGATCAGCTATTGGCCATTTTTGGGGATTGTTATCCTATATTTTCTGTGTCAACGCGAAGATCCTTTGCCTACTTACTGCCTTCTGTGTCATAGCAGTCTGCATATTCACGTTATCACCATTAAGATTTGATATTGCTCTCCCCAATTCCAGGGGATTCGCCATGATATATGTAAATATGATATATGTAAATGATATCTATATGTAACTGCATCAATTTATTTTTCTCGAATAAAATCTTTTTGTATTTGGATACTGATTAATATGTTTATCTTAATTTCAGCTTGATGCATCTGAATTAGACAGTGAGTTATTTGAACTGCTAAAGAATCAACTTGAGTCTGCCTTTAAGTACTTTAAGGTGAGATTATCAGCATCACTGACTAATATACCAATCATGGAATAATCTGCTATGTGGTTTAATTGTAAAGCCTAAATATGTGTAAAGCAATTATAAAATAATACACTTTTTACGATTTATGTATGTTTGTATTTATTGATGTTATTTCAGTCGAGATGATTTACAGAAAAAAGAGAGGTACAAATGTATTAGAAAAGTAGAGTGAATGAAGGGCAGTGTGTCTTTTCCCTAAACAAAAGGCAAAGTAATAATTTATGTGAAGTGTTATGTACTGTTACGAGTGATATCTATTTTATCGCCCTTTGTAGCCTGGACTCTTGGTGAAGTACGGACCTGAAGTTAAGAGTCTACTGAGGCTCATCATATGGAAGGTATAGATATATTAGTGCCAAGGAACAAATGATGATTTCATAACGTAAATAGATCCATGAAAGTTGCTTTTCTCAATTTTGTGCACTTGAAATGGCTGATCATGTTGAAACAGAAGGCCAGATTGGTCTGTTTATGTTGTAATTCAGTTAGGTAGATTGAGAATGACAGCGCCATCATCTTTGAATGGTTGGATCATGAAAATTAATGCTCTCATTTGTTTGGCAATGTACTTGCTTTGCTTAGAAAAGATGATGTATTGCATGTTCAGTGACTTAGACATTGCATGTTAAGGCAATTACATCTAAAATATATATGTGTACATGGATAATAAACATGTGTATTGTGAGACAAATCAATAGGAAACTGATCACCATGAGTTTACGACCTTGTATCTCTAATAAAAATATATCATACATAACCATTCAATGTAGTAGAGGCTGTGAACAGTGAGGCGGAAGAAATAAAGTGAAGCAGCGAATCGCACTAAAGTATGCGTTTTTAGTTTGTACCTATAATATATTCTGACATAGGGAGGATCTCAGTTCTGCACAAAAGCGACGTTTGGCCACGCCTAGTGAACGTAGAGCAATGGCAGGGGAGGTACATACCTCAGGCTGACGACTTACCGTCACGGTGACTGGGGCCGACATCTCCGGTTCCGATGGCAAACGGTTGAGGGCGCTGGGGAGGAGGTCCCGGTAAAGGTCAACATCGTGGAGGTCTCGTGAGTCGGCGTCTCGTGGTCGCTGCATTGGGACGGCCGCCGCTCTCTGCAGCCTGTCCCTGGACCTCCAGGCTGTGGTCCCCGTGCCGCCTGAGCCACGTGGCGGGTCTCGTTGGATTGGGACCGCCGCCGCTGTCTGCAGCCTGTCCCTGGACTTCCAGGCTGTGGTCCCCGTGCCGCCTGAGCCACGTGGTGGTTCACGTGGGCCCTCCGAGGCGCGATCAGGCCGCCGCATGGTGAGTCCCTGCATCGCCGGGGCGAGCACGTGACCAGCGCGTTCGCGCGTGACGTCTGCCGCGGGTTCTCTTCCGGGTCCTCTGCATACCCAAGGATCGCTTCCCTTTGTGACGTCATCAGTACTGACCAATGAGGAGCTGTCATCGCAACGGACGCTACTCCTGGCGTCCTCCGATTGGCTGTCCCAAAAGTCTTGTTCAGCCCCGTCATCCAGGGTAAAGTCGCCCCGGATCTGGGCATCCGGAGTCATCATATGGAGCGGACCTCCCTGGCGTGTAGTGCCCTTGACCTTGGCTGAAGGCGTCCTGATCTCGTAGTCTTCAGTAGGGATGCGGCTCTCGCGTTGTAGCTTCCTCTCGCGTGGTTTCCAAGATTGGTCACGTGACCGCCGCTCGGAATGCTGAAGGTCAAGGTCGTTACCGTTAGACGAGACTTTCGGTCCGCCATTTCTCAGTTTGGATTCTGTCGGCGCCGGTGCGTCGTCACGTGGGCTGAAGCGCTTTTGTCCCGACCCGCTCTCCGGGAGGCTGTGAGGCTGGGGGGTGGTCACGTGGTAGGCTTCACCGGACGGGGACCAGGACCTCGCCGGCGTGCAGAATACTCCAGGAGTACTGCTTCTGCGGTCTGGATCGTCCTCGTCTCCGTACTCGCTGGAGTGTAGGTCATCCAGCACTGACCCCTCTGTCACTGACCCCTCAATCTCTGACCCCTCAATCACTGACCCCTCTATCACTGACGCCGACTCGACGGGGCTGGGGATGTCCCGACGAGCTGAGTGGGAAGGCAAGCCGAATGGCCGTGATCCAGGCAGTGACTCCCGTCGCGAATCGCGCTGGTTGACGTCTCCAATCCCCGGCACATGCTGGCGGCCCTGGGTGCTGCGCCAGTAACCTGTCGCCGGTCGCGAGCTTCGGGTCAGGGCCTCCTCGTCGCCGGTATCTGGCGACCTCGGCGCGGTGCTGCCACCAAGCGGAGACACCCGGGCGCTTCCTGCGGCTCTCGCTTCCTGGTCCGCCAATGACCCGACTGAGGCGTTGAGTATGTCATCCGTGGCCACGCTATGCCGGTCAAGGTCGCCGGCGCCGCTCTCCAGCCTGCCGTCGGCGTCGCGTGGTGCCCTCCCCTCCCCGGAGCCGCCGGTAACCACCACGTGGTCTGGAGCTACCACCGTGACGCCGTTGACGACCACCGTCTTCGGCGGCGTCTGGCCCGCGGCGGCCACCACGCTCTCGACGCTGCTGCTCGAGTAGTCGTGCTCTATGACGTCATCGATGACGTCATCCTCAGCGTCTCCGACTGAGGCGTCGCTAGGTTGCGTGCTCCGCTCGCCCTGTGACGGTGGCGCCGCCGAGCGGTCAGGGGTCGAATCGTGCGTGGGTTGGAAGTCGATGACGTCACCGATTAATGATCTGGGCGTGTCCAGGTCTGACCTTGGGGTGTCTGGGTCCAGATCTGACCTTGGGGTACGTGGGTCCTGGGCTGACCTTGGGGTGCCTGGGTCCTCTGCTGACCTTGGGGTGTCTGGGTCCTCTGCTGACCTTGGCGTGTCTGGGTCCTGGGCTGACCTTGGGGTGTCCAGGGAAAGGGTGGTCGTCTCGCTGCCCGAGGAGACGTCATAAAACACGGGAAACCTAAAACTCGATTTGATGTCAACTGGCGTGCTGTGGTCAGCCTCAGCCTCCACTGGCGTGCTGTGGTCAGCCTCAGCCTCCACTGGCGTGCTGTGGTCAGCCTCAGCCTCCACTGGCGTGCTGTGGTCAGCCTCAGCCTCAACTGGCGTGCTGTGGTCAGCCTCAACTGGCGTTGTGTGGTCAGCCTCAGCCTCCACTGGCGTGGTGTGGTCAGCCTCAGCCTCCATTGGCGTAGTGTGGTCAGCCTCAGCCTCCACTGGCGTGTTGTGGTCAGTCTCAGCCTCCACTGGCGTGATGTGGTCAGCCTCAGCCTCCACTGGCGTTTTGTGATGAGCCTCCACTGGCATGGGGTGGTCAGCCTCCACTGGCGTGGTGTGGTCAGCATCAGCCTCCACTGGCGTGGTGTGGTCAGCATCAGCCTCCACTGGCGTGGTGTGGTCAGCCTCAGCCTCCACTGGCGTGATGTGTTCAACCTCAGCCTCCACTGGCGTGGTGTGGTCAGCATCAGCCTTCACTGGCGTGCTGTGGTCAGCCTCAGCCTCCACTGGCGTGGTGTGGTCAGCCTCAGCCTCCACTGGCGTGGTGTGGTCAGCCTCAGCCTCCACTGGCGTGGTGTGGTCAGCCTCCACTGGCGTGATGTGGTCAACCTCAGCCTCCACTGGCGTGGTGTGGTCAGCCTCAGCCTCCACTGGCGTGATGAGGTCAGCCTCAGTCTCCACTGGCGTGGTGTGGTCAGCCTCAGTCTCCACTGGCGTGGTGTGGTCAGCCTCAGCCTCCACTGGCGTGATGTGGTCAGCCTCAGCCTCCACTGGCGTGGTGTGGTCAGCCTCCACTGGCGTGGTGTGGTCAGCCTCAGCCTCCACTGGCGTGATGTGGTCAACCTCAGCCTCCACTGGCGTGGTGTGGTCAGCCTCAGCCTCCAATGGCGTGATGAGGTCAGCCTCAGCCTCCACTGGCGTGGTGTGGTCAGCCTCAGCCTCCACTGGCGTGATGTGGTCAGCCTCAGCCTCCACTGGCGTGGTGTGGTCAGCCTCAGCCTCCTTTGGCGTAGTGTGGTCAGCCTCAGCCTCCACTGGCGTGTTGTGGTCAGTCTCAGCCTCCACTGGCGTGATGTGGTCAGCCTCAGCCTCCACTGGCGTTTTGTGATCAGCCTCCACTGGCATGGTGTGGTCAGCCTCCACTGGCGTGGTGTGGTCAGCATCAGCCTCCACTGGCGTGATGTGGTCAGCCTCAGCCTCCACTGGCGTGATGTGGTCAGCCTCAGCCTCCACTGGCGTGGTGTGGTCAGCCTCAGCGTCAGCCTCCACTGGCGTGGTGTGGTCAGCCTCAGCGTCAGCCTCCACTGGCGTGGTGTAGTCAGCTTCAGCCTCCACTGGCGTGATGTTGTCAGCCTCAGCTTCTACTGGCGTGGTGTGGTCAGCCTCAGCCTCCACTGGCGTGATGTGGTCAACCTCAACCTCCACTAGCGTTGTGTGGTCAGCCTCAGCCTCCACTGGCGTGGTGTGGTCAGCCTCAGCCTCCACTGGCGTGGTGTGGTCAGCCTCAGCCTCCACTGGCGTGGTGTGGTCAGCCTCAGCCTCCACTGGCGTGGTGTGGTCAGCCTCAGCGTCAGCCTCCACTGGCGTGGTATGGTCAGCCTCCACTGGCGTGGTGTGGTCAGCCTCAGCCTCCACTGGCGTGGTGTGATCAGCCTCAGCCTCCACTGGCGTGGTGTGGTCAGCCTCAGCCTCCACTGGCGTAGTGTGGTCAGCCTCAGCCTCCACTGGCGTGGTGTGGTCAGCCTCAGCCTCCACGGGCGTGGTGTGGTCAGCCTCAGCCTCCACTGGCGTGGTGTGGTCAGCCTCAGCCTCCACTGGGGTGGTGTGGTCAGCCTCAGCCTCCACTGGCGTGGTGTGGTCAGCCTTAGCCTCCACTGGCGTGGTGTGGTCAGCCTCAGCCTCCACGGGCGTGGTGTGGTCAGCCTCAGCCTCCACTGGCGTGGTGTGGTCAACCTCAGCCTCCACGGGCGTGGTGTGGTCAACCTTCGCCTCCACTGGCGTGGTGTGGTCAGCCTCAGCCTCCACGGGCGTGGTGTGGTCAGCCTCAGCCTCCACTGGCGTGTCGACGTGGTCCACACCTTCTGACACGCCAGGCGTGTCCTCTACGTGAACTGTGGCGTCGGCGACAAGTGAAGTGGTAGGCGTGGTTTGCTCGGCTGGCTCGTAGACCCCTGCCTCGCTGCTTGGGGAGCTGACCTCGTCAGCTGTTGTCGTCGACTCGCCAGTCACAGTGGACTCATCGCCTGGACTGTCACCCTCCGCGTGCAGGTCTCGTAGCGTCCGTCCCTCTGTGGATTGGCTGTCTGGATCCTCGTGGGAGAGAGCGTCCGGGCGCCGCGTCAGGTCCCCCGTGACCTCATCCAGGGCGTCCTCAGTCCGATCCATGTCTATGCCTGGAGCGTCCAGCTCACTGGCCTCGGAGGACGGATCCACGGGATGGCCTGGATCACTGATCAGGGAGGACGGATCCACGGGATGGCCTGGATCACTGGTCAGGGAGGACGGATCCACGGGATGGCCTGGATCACTGATCAGGGAGGACGGATCCACGGGATGGCCTGGATCACTGATCAGGGAGGACGGATCCACGGGATGGCCTGGATCACTGATCAGGGAGGACGGATCCACGGGATGGCCTGGATCACCGATCAGGGAGGACGGATCCACGGGATCCCCGTCGTCGCTGCCAACACTGTCTGCTCCAGACTCCCCACACCTAGATATGAAATTTCGGAGTGCGCTTCTGTCCAGATCTGGCTGAGGCGACGCCGAGGGGAAGTCCTGGTTATCCAGAGATATGTCGGACAGCGCCGAGTGATCCAGGGTTCGCTGTGCCACGTGGGTGAAGCTGTGGTCGGCTTCTGGAGGCACTGGGGTGGAGTGGTTGGGGGAGGTGCGCACAGGGCCGTCTACAGCATTCCCGTCTTCACTATCAAAGCTGGCGTCCAGGGAACTGGCCATGACGGGCAAATCTGTAGGGTAAAGAGAAAAGTGTTAAAGCAATATGTTCTGTAATTTTTATATTACCAATCTCTTCTCCATGTCGAATAAGGATATTCTGTCTTGAATTTAAATCCTGAAAGCCTGTGGGCTATCCGGAGAGTAGCAAATTTGTTCACCGGAGCAGCAGTTGGTTGCCGGCTTTATATCCCTGCGCGCCTGTTCGCTGTTCGGTATTCTGTGTGATGTCGACCGCGGCTCGCTAGGACGTCCGCGCGCGATGATCTAGTCCGCGCAGTTTTAGGTTCACATTGTTGTTTTACAGACTCAGCGAGATATAAATCATATTTGCATCATAATTTTGAGATACTTTTTAGTCTTCTAAAATGTGAAAAGATCTAAGATAGCCTACTTGAATTTGGAGTAGATTGATATTTTTCATGTCATTTCCCCCATGAGACGTAGCTATCACGTGTTCACTCTAATATCGCCCACATGGCCCACGACGACCCAATTTTCTCCGTCCATGTTCTAGAAGCTTCGGTTTATATAGGTTATGCTGTTTGGGGTGGTTTACATGTTTGTGGGATGCATTATAAAAGATCTGACCAGTACCCATCCATTGTTCCTTTCGGACTGGTAAAGCGTTGGACTATTCTCGGGCTCTTTGCATACTCTGGCAAAGAACTGTGTATTAATAATAAGGAACGGCGACATAGCCACTACAGGTCCCTACAGGTGTGGCAGGGCCAGCCCGTCCATTGTAACCTGAGCCTCGTCCCAGCTGCACCGAGATCTGTGGTACAGGTTCCTCTGGCCACCTGAGAGCCTAACGGAACGTGGTTCGGTGGTTCGCGCCCCGCCGTGGTCCTGCCTGTGTGGTCGCGGGATAAAGATCACGTGTCCTTCTTCGCAAAGAGTAGGGGGTTACCCCGGGGACATGGCTCCATTCTCCCGTCCTTCTCCCATTGACGCGACATTTTGACCGAAAGTGGTTAAAGCGTCCTGAAAATACGACCTTCGTGATTGGGTGTTTAGGCCCCGCAGATCCACGCATGGAGCAATGGCTATAAGGTGGGAGCTCCACGGACAGACGACTCCCGCCTACCCATACAGGGTCCGGGGTCCACCCCAGGGGCCGTATTCATAATCACCACTTAGGCTACGCCACTAGACTAGACTAGACTAGACTAGACGCCAAGTGGAAGATTTGTCGAGCGACTATGGGGTTCAAAATACATCAGTAGTTACCCAAGAAGTGGATTTTCTGAATTAATAAAAGTGCTAAAATTATATTGAAGAGGATTTCTGAATCATGAGCACCACCACAACGAGCTGGTGAGGCTAAGACGAAAATGCACTTTCCGTGCGTGACTTACGAGGGGATTATGAATACGGCCCCAGGTTTGTCTGATCTGAACGTCACAATGGATTAGGGGGGAGGGGGGGCTGGCAGAGGGGGGAGGGGGGGGCTGGGAGAGGGGGGAGGGGGGGGCCTTAGATGAGGGACCAAAGATGGATTGCAATGTGCTCCGGAAGGGGAGTGGACAGCTCCGGTGAATTATTCACCCCCCTCCCCCCTTCCTGTTTTCGCCAGTGGCTCGGGGTGTAACAATCGATGCCTGAGTTCCATGACCGAGTGGATATTTCATGGCGTAACGTAGGTGGGTGGGGTGGTGCGGGGGCGGGGGGGGGGGGGGGTGCTGCACCCCGCCCGCTAGGTGTGAACGGTCAGGTACTTAGCTGCAGATCAGTAACGGTGGACTTTGTGCGAGGACCCCTGGTGACGGGATGGCGAAGCGTGGTGGCCTGGCCGGTGGCCGGCTGTGTGGCTTGGCCCGACCGGACCGCGTAATAACAATAGTGAGGTTGGTTGGCTGTATATTTAGGACGCTTTAACCACCTTTGGTCATATCGCGTCAATGGGAGAATGAAGGGAGAGTGGAGCCATGTCCCCGGGTGTAACCCCCTACTCTTTGCGAAGAAAGACATGGGATCTTTATCCCGCGACAACACAGACATGGCCACATCGGGGCTCGAATCACCGATCCACGTGCCGTTAGGCTCTCCGGTGACCAGAGCACTCAATGCGAGCGCTCTAGCCCACTGAGCTATCGCGCCGGCCCCCTAGTCCTAGTAAGCTAGGAGGACCAAACCGTTTACTGTCAGCGGCCCACCACAGGACACCTGTATGACACCTGTATGACACCTGCAACGAGCGCTGGCAGTCGCTCATTGGTCTGCATGTTCAGTGATATGACACGGCTTCATGGCTCACGGAAAAATCAAAGTTATCCATTCAGCAATATTTTTGTTCAGAAGCTTGAAAATGTGTTGAATTGGAAATGATGTGTTAGGCCAGTAGTGTAGTAATATGGACTAATGAACATAATAATATATGGCGTGCAATAAAGACCAAGACCTGTATATAATGCCGTGTATGGCCTAACTGGTGCATCTCCTGGTTACAGCGTGGCCTTCTGGTCATTACTACGTCATCAAAATTGGGACATTGCTGCCGCTGTTTGTCTTTTAGTATGTGATGACACATCTGTGTCGTATTATTGAGTCAGACAATGTATCCAGAACGCTTCTCTAAATGATCTTGGAAATCACATTGTAGGTGGGCAAAACACTGCTGGCTGGGCAGCTTGAACGCCTAATCATAAAGAAGATTATTTTAGTCGTTCTTCTATATCAGGGCGAACCATTGTTTCAGTATAGCTCGCGTATTACTCACGCCTAACGTTTACTACAATAATGCATTTTCGTCGGTTCTTACATGGAAGATAAACCATCAATTTCACTAAATAGGTTAGTTACATCGTCCATGCAAATGTCTTGCGGATGTATGCCAACGAACAGGACTGTGGTGTTTACGGACAGCCCCACCCTCTCGACAATCAGTCTTTAACTAGTACAGCAGGGTTCATGCTGTCTCAGAATGTTATGTCAGCGAGATACCAACAAGCTTTTGGAGTACGTAGCTTAAACGGCCCCATAACTGCCTACAGACAGGGCCGTCGTGCAACGGGCCCAGTCCAATGTCAGTGACGGTATGAGACAGTCCCACTGTGATGTAATGTTAGTTGTGAGACGGTCACCGCACTGTCTGGGTGGGGGTAGGGGTTGAGGTGGGTAGGCTCACCTGTGCATGGGGCACTCTGAGGTCATCTCGCCGACACCCGTCACCCGCGGATTCCAAGAGAGGCAGCGATGAAGGCAACGATGACGTCACTTCCGGCTAACACCCAGTTCTGTGTGTCGTCGCAGCCGCTGGTGAGTAGTCTGCGACGACGTGACGCGTTGTGACGTGACGTGACTTGACGACGTGACTTGACGCCGTGACGCGTGTTGAGGCCGGGGTCTCGACTTTCCCTGGTGGGACGAAGCTCTCGGGTCTCGCCGTAAGGGGGCGCTGTACTACCGCCCGGCCACTGTCATGTTGTGTATGTTGTACGCGGCTCTCGCTCGTAATCCAGTGACTGGCAGCTCGCTCCACGCACTGCTCCACATGGTGTTAACCCGGGAGAGCTGGCTGGTGTATCAACCGGGGCTGTCCGGAGGGTGGGGGTGGGCTGGGCTGGGGTGGCGATGTATGTGTGTGTGGGGGGGGGGGGGGGGGCGGGGTTTGTTTGTCATACGCGGCGCTTGCTTCGAATGTCTGCGCGATCAATAACCGTACAGAGGTGAGGGTGCCGGGCGGTTGCTGGGGTATTGGTGGGGTGGGGTGGGGTGGAGCAGTGTCGCGCGTG
>OZ025253.1:44399957-44458141 GCA_964019135.1 Arenicola marina | reverse complement strand
GGGACTGCGTTAACCAAGGCCTACCTTGGTCTAGGTATCCTTACCAGGGACTGCGTTAACCAAGGGCTACCTTGGTCTAGGTATCTTAGCCAGGGACTGCATTAACCAAGGGCTACCTTAGTCTAGGTATCTTAGCCAGGGACTGCATTAACCAAGGGCTACCTTAGTCTAGGTATCTTATCCAGAGACTGCGTTAACCAAGGGCTACCTTAGTCTAGGTATCTTAACCAGGGACTGCGTTAACCAAGGGCTATCTTAGTCTAGGTATCTTAGCCAGGGACTGCGTTAACCAAGGGCTACCTTAGTCTAGGTATCTTAGCCAGGGACTGCGTTAACCAAGGGCTACCTTAGTCTATGTATCTTAGCCAGGGACTGCGTTAACCAAGGGCTACCTTAGTCTAGGTATCTTAGCCAGGGACTGCGTTAACCAAGAGCTACCTTAGTCTAGGTATCTTAGCCAGGGACTGCGTTAACCAAGGGCTACCTTAGTCTAGGTATCTTAGCCAGGGACTGCGTTAACCAAGGCCTACCTTGGTCTAGGTATCTTAGCCAGGGACTGCGTTAACCAAGGGCTACCTTGGTCTAGGTATCTTAGCCAGGGACTGCGTTAACCAAGGGCTACCTTAGTCTAGGTATCTTAGCCGGGGACTGCGTTAACCAAGGGCTACCTTAGTCTAGGTATCTTAGCCGGGGACTGCGTTAACCAAGGGCTACCTTAGTCTAGGTATCTTAGCCAGGGACTGCGTTAACCAAGGGCTACCTTAGTCTATGTATCTTAGCCAGGGACTGCGTTAACCAAGGGCTACCTTAGTCTAGGTATCTTAGCCAGGGACTGCGTTAACCAAGAGCTACCTTAGTCTACGTATCTTAGCCAGGGACTGCGTTAACCAAGGGCTACCTTAGTCTAGGTATCTTAGCCAGGGACTGCGTTAACCAAGGCCTACCTTGGTCTAGGTATCTTAGCCAGGGACTGCGTTAACCAAGGGCTACCTTGGTCTAGGTATCTTAGCCAGGGACTGCGTTAACCAAGGGCTACCTTAGTCTAGGTATCTTAGCCAGGGACTGCGTTAACCAAGGGCTACCTTAGTCTAGGTATCTTATCCAGGGACTGCGTTAACCAAGGGCTACCTTAGTCTAGGTATCTTAACCAGGGACTGCGTTAACCAAGGGCTACCTTAGTCTAGGTATCTTAGCCAGGGACTGCGTTAACCAAGGGCTACCTTAGTCTATGTATCTTAGCCACGGACTGCGTTAACCAAGGGCTACCTTAGTCTAGGTATCTTAGCCAGGGACTGCGTTAACCAAGGGCTACCTTAGTCTAGGTATCTTAGCCAGGGACTGCGTTAACCAAGGGCTACCTTAGTCTAGGTATCTTAACCAGGGACTGCGTTAACCAAGGGCTACCTTAGTCTAGGTATCTTAGCCAGGGACTGCGTTAACCAAGGGCTACCTTAGTCTATGTATCTTAGCCAGGGACTGCGTTAACCAAGGGCTACCTTAGTCTAGGTATCTTAGCCAGAGGCTGCGTTAACCAAGGGCTACCTTAGTCTAGGTATCTTAGCCAGGGACTGCGTTAACCAAGGGCTACCTTAGTCTAGGTATCTTAGCCAGGGACTGCGTTAACCAAGGGCTACCTTAGTCTAGGTACCTTAGCCAGGGACTGCGTTAACCAAGGGCTACCTTAGTCTATGTATCTTAGCCAGGGACTGCGTTAACCAAGGGCTACCTTAGTCTAGGTATCTTAGCCAGGGACTGCGTTAACCAAGGGCTACCTTAGTCTAGGTATCTTAGCCAGGGACTGCGTTAACCAAGGGCTACCTTAGTCTAGGTATCTTAGCCAGGGACTGCGTTAACCAAGGGCTACCTTAGTCTAGGTAAGTTAGCCAGGGACTGCGTTAACCAAGGGCTACCTTAGCTTAGGTATCTTATCCAGGGACTGCGTTAACCAAGGGCTACCTTAGTCTATGTATCTTAGCCGGGGACTGCGTTAACCAAGGGCTACCTTAGTCTATGTATCTTAGCCAGGGACTGCATTAACCAAGGGCTACCTTAGTCTAGGTATCTTAACCAGGGACTGCGTTAACCAAGGGCTACCTTAGTCTAGGTATCTTAGCCGGGGACTGCGTTAACCAAGGGCTACCTTAGTCTGTGTATCTTAGCCGGGGACTGCGTTAACCAAGGGCTACCTTAGTCTAGGTATCTTAGCCAGGGACTGCGTTAACCAAGGGCTACCTTAGTCTAGGTATCTTAGCCAGGGACTGCGTTAACCAAGGGCTACCTTAGTCTGTGTATCTTAGCCGGGGACTGCGTTAACCAAGGGCTACCTTAGTCTAGGTATCTTAGCCAGGGACTGCGTTAACCAAGGGCTACCTTAGTCTAGGTATCTTAACCAGGGACTGCGTTAACCAAGGCCTACCTTAGTCTAGGTATCGTAGCCAGGGACTGCGTTAACCAAGGGCTACCTTAGTCTAGGTATCTTATCCAGGGACTGCGTTAACCAAGGGCTACCTTAGTCTATGTATCTTAGCCACGGACTGCGTTAACCAAGGGCTACCTTAGTCTAGGTATCTTAGCCAGGGGCTGCGTTAACCAAGGGCTACCTTAGTCTAGGTATCTTAGCCAGGGACTGCGTTAACCAAGGGCTACCTTAGTCTAGGTATCTTAGCCAGGGACTGCGTTAACCAAGGGCTACCTTAGTCTAGGTACCTTAGCCAGGGACTGCGTTAACCAAGGGCTACCTTAGTCTATGTATCTTAGCCAGGGACTGCGTTAACCAAGGGCTACCTTAGTCTAGGTATCTTAGCCAGGGACTGCGTTAACCAAGGGCTACCTTAGTCTAGATATCTTAGCCAGGGACTGCGTTAACCAAGGGCTACCTTAGTCTATGTATCTTAGCCAGGGACTGCGTTAACCAAGGGCTACCTTAGTCTATGTATCTTAGCCAGGGACTGCATTAACCAAGGGCTACCTTAGTCTAGGTATCTTAGCCAGGGACTGCGTTAACCAAGGGCTACCTTAGTCTATGTATCTTAGCCAGGGACTGCGTTAACCAAGGCCTACCTTGGTCTAGGTATCTTAGCCAGGGACTGCGTTAAACAAGGGCTACCTTAGTCTATGTATCTTAGCCAGGGACTGCGTTAACCAAGGGCTACCTTAGTCTAGGTATCTTAGCCAGGAACTGCGTTAACCAAGGGCTACCTTAGTCTAGGTATCTTAGCCAGGGACTGCGTTAACCAAGGGCTACCTTAGTCTATGTATCTTAGCCAGGGACTGCGTTAACCAAGGGCTACCTTAGTCTAGGTATCTTAGCCAGGGACTGCGTTAACCAAGGGCTACCTTAGTCTAGGTATCTTAGCCAGGGACTGCATTAACCAAGGGCTACCTTAGTCTATGTATCTTAGCCGGGGACTGCGTTAACCAAGGGCTACCTTAGTCTAGGTATCTTAGCCAGGGACTGCGTTAACCAAGGGCTACCTTAGTCTAGGTATCTTAGCCAGGGACTGCATTAACCAAGGGCTACCTTAGTCTAGGTATCTTAGCCGGGGACTGCGTTAACCAAGGGCTACCTTAGTCTATGTATCTTAGCCAGGGACTGCGTTAACCAAGGGCTACCTTAGTCTATGTATCTTAGCCAGGGACTGCGTTAACCAAGGGCTACCTTAGTCTATGTATCTTAGCCAGGGACTGCATTAACCAAGGGCTACCTTAGTCTAGGTATCTTAACCAGGGACTGCGTTAACCAAGGGCTACCTTAGTCTATGTATCTTAGCCAGGGACTGCATTAACCAAGGGCTACCTTAGTCTATGTATCTTAGCCAGGGACTGCGTTAACCAAGGGCTACCTTAGTCTAGGTATCTTAGCCAGGGACTGCGTTAACCAAGGGCTACCTTAGTCTAGGTATCTTAACCAGGGACTGCATTAACCAAGGGCTACCTTAGTCTAGGTATCTTAGCCAGGGACTGCGTTAACCAAGGGCTACCTTAGTCTAGGTATCTTAGCCAGGGACTGCATTAACCAAGGGCTACCTTAGTCTATGTATCTTAGCCAGGGACTGCGTTAACCAAGGGCTACCTTAGTCTAGGTATCTTAGCCAGGGACTGCATTAACCAAGGGCTACCTTAGTCTAGGTATCTTAGCCAGGGACTGCGTTAACCAAGGGCTACCTTAGTCTATGTATCTTAGCCAAGGACTGCGTTAACCAAGGGCTACCTTAGTCTATGTATCTTAGCCAGGGACTGCATTAACCAAGGGCTACCTTAGTCTAGGTATCTTAACCAGGGACTGCGTTAACCAAGGGCTACCTTAGTCTAGGTATCTTAGCCAGGGACTGCATTAACCAAGGGCTACCTTAGTCTAGGTATCTTAGCCGGGGACTGCGTTAACCAAGGGCTACCTTAGTCTATGTATCTTAGCCAGGGACTGCGTTAACCAAGGGCTACCTTAGTCTATGTATCTTAGCCAGGGACTGCGTTAACCAAGGGCTACCTTAGTCTATGTATCTTAGCCGGGGACTGCGTTAACCAAGGGCTACCTTAGTCTAGGTATCTTAGCCAGGGACTGCGTTAACCAAGGGCTAAGTTAGCCTATGTATCTTAGCCAGGGTCAGCCTTAACCAGTTGTCACTTTAACCAGGGGCAACCCTAATCAGGAACAATGATAACCAGGGGTTACCTTTGCCTAGATACCTAGATAACCTGGGGTCACCTTGCCAATGAGCCGCTTTGGCCTGTAGCGCCGTGACTGCCACGAACAGTCCGTGCACCCTGTACATGGCGAGTCCTATCGCACCATTAAACTGTCGCCAATATAAATATACGAAAGCCAAGACGTGAAGACGTCAAGGACAGGCGTGCGACCAAACATAGTTGTTTGCCTGTCAAAAGGGGATATGGCACCATCTATTGACCAGGCATGGGGTGATTAATCGATTACGATTACTTGGAAATTTCATGATTACGATAACATTACGATTACATTGAAAGTAATCATGATTGTAATCATTTCTTTTTTTATGTGTTTTTTAAGGGCATTTAATGAGGATTACAACCCACGGTAATCACTTTGTGAAGAACAACGCTCGCTTGTAATAAGTTATTCTAAATAGTCTTAATCAGAAGTTAATCAAAGCATAAGTATAATTAATGTAAAACACAAAAATTATATATATCTGATGCAAATCCGTTGCATTTATTTTTATCTTCCCGAGGAGGAGGTGTGGTGGGTAACAGAACTTATGTCCTCTATCTATAATGGCCGGTAATAAAGGAAACCACGATGCTATAGGACACGGGGATATCCATACCATACGTTCCGCGCCCAACTACTGAACCCAGTCAAGTTCGTTTTATAACAACACCTCTTCCAATCCATCCATATAGAGAACAATAACACAAGCATCTAACGTCAGCCCAGTAACCCATTAACCCACCCACTCCCAATAACACAGGTGGCTCTGGACCATCCCTAGTTATCCAATGCAAACAAGCTTAGCATGGGATTAAAAGGGAGTTCAATTCCGGTTCCCCGGCCAGCTTAATTGTTATGTCTTGTTATGTCTCGGATGGGACAGGAAGGACCTGAAGAGGGGTGGTTGGGAGTGGGGCGTCTCTACAGTAGGACTCCATTGGCCAGTTTTCATTTATGATACTGGTGACATAGAAGGTGTGAAGCTCAGTTTTGAGACTAAAACAGCCTGAGTGAAAAATTGTAAAGTAATCATCAAAAGTAATCATGATTACGATTACATTGCCTTCAAAACCAATGTAATCTATTACGATTACTTGAAAAATGTAATCGATTACTGATTTTGATTACCCCATGTCTGCTATCGACCAGTGATATCAGCCATCTGACCAGTGATATCACCCATCTGACCAGTGATGTCACTCATTTGACCAGCGATACCACCCAGTTGACCTGTGATATCACCCATCTGACCAGTTAGTATTCCTGATGTTTTGCCTGGTGTCCTGTACCCGTCAGTATGGAGAGCAGGACACCAGCCTCACGCCACCACTGCGGTACATTCTAGGAGTGTTCTTCGCAACCTGATATAGCGTTATCACGGAACCAATGTTATCGTCAGTGTGCGGTGATTTCCATTCCGTACAGCTCACCCACTGGTCGTAGCTTTCCACTTATCGCCTGCCGAACTTTACCCTCACGTCATAATTCACACTGGGATATTTTAGGCTTTCCGTGTTCTGTTTTAATGGAACTGCAATCAATGGAAGTGACCGTGGTCGCTCTCCAGTCATAGGACATCGACCTGGGTGTACCGTGGGCGGGCTGGGGTGTACCGTGGGCGGGCTGGGGTGTACAGTGGGCGGGCTGGGGTGTACCGTGGGCGGGCTGGGGTGTACAGTGGGCGGGCTGGGGTGTACAGTGGGCGGGCTGGGGTGTACAGTGGGCGGGCTGGGGTGTACAGTGGGCAGACTGGGGTATCTACCTGGGGTGTACAGTGGGTAGCCCGGGGTTTACAATGGGCAAACTGGGTACCTACCTGGAGTGTGCAAGAGACAGACAATTATATGTTTATTGTTTATTGTAACTTTTTCAGCACAACACACCTATTTGCTTATTGTCACCATGGTTTCACGCAAAGACATATTTATTGCTTCGAGTGCATTGTTGTCATAGTTTTCCGCAGTACACCATCACCTGTTGCCTGTTACCATGGTGTTCCACAGTCCAATCACGTGTTAATTGTAGCCATGGTTCGCCACACTGCAGTCACGCTTTGACTTACCATAGTTTTCCTCAGTACAGTCACGTGTTAATTGTAACCATGGTTTTCCACAGTACGCAGCCACGTGGTCAATGTTACTATGGTTTCCCACAGTACAGTCACGTGTTAACTGTTACCATGGTTTCCCACAGTACAGTCACGTGTGAACTGTTACCATGGTTTCCCACAGTACAGTCGCGTGTTAACTGTTACCATGGTTTCCCACAGTACAGTCACGTGTTAACTGTTGCCATAGTTTCCCACAGTACAGTCACGTGTTAACCGTTGCCATGGTTTCCCGCAGTACACGGTCCAGGCGGTGGACGCCACCGTGGGTCAACAGCTGCTGGAGCTGCGTTACATGGACAATCGCCAGGTGGCGCGACGTGGGGCGATGACGTCACGGCAGAAATGGCTGCACGTGCTGCTGACGGTCGGCGGTCCCTGGCTGGACGACAGACGCGGTGACCTTGAAGAGGTCACACAGGGATTGCCATTTCACAGCCACGTGAGTCGAATGTTTACTAATGAATGAATTTGTGTTTTAGGCCACTTTTATGTGCGCGGGGTAAACTCCGGGATATAATGAGATAAATGGAACGTGTGAACATTTTTCCCATGCGCCGCAGTCGGGGCGCATACCCCGAAAAATTTGCCTGATGCCTACTTTGAAGTATTAGCTACATATTTCGTCCAGGAGTCGATTTGGCCAGAACGCCGGGTCATTTTATCAGTATATTTATCTGTATTAGATCCATATAATGTTATGTTCGATAAGTGTTATGCCATGAACTGTGTTTTTTTTTGTTTAAAAATATGAACTTTAAAATAACTATAATAACTTTTTATCTCTCTTTACAGATTATGCGGTTGGTGGATTGGTTCCAGCGCGGTTGGAAGGTGGCAGCACTGCTCAACTTCCTGCTGTTCCTGACGCAGGGGAGGCATCAGTTTCTGATGGAGCGACTGCTCGGAATCCGAGCCATGTTCCCTCGGCCGCAGGGGGTGCGACAGGTCGGTGGCGGTAGTGGGGGCGAGCGTAGGGGTGTGGGGCGGGGAGTTTGGGGGCCTGGTGGGTCCATCTTCCATGTAAAAACCCACTAACTAGAATTTGATATGCTACTTTGTTTGTCGGACTTGTGTGTCCGACATAACGCACGTTGAAGACCTTTTTTCAGCACATGATTGGATAAAGGCAACGGTGCCGTCAGTGAATGATTGACAGCCTGGATCGGTCTATTGGTCAAAGTGTCATGCGCACAAAGCCCAATAGGCATGGATTTGTCCATTTTATTTTATTTTAGAGCCCATGGAAATAAATGCCAGGCGTGAGTAATGCGTGAGCCATGCTGAAACAATGCTTCACTCTAACATGGCAGGACGATCTCCGCTGCCCTTCATTGTAGCAGTATATCGTAACATTTATGGTGGTTGAATCTTTCGCGCGTCCTGTCACTTTTATTCACAACCTCCTCAGTTTCGTTCGTTCTCTGGGGCGACATAACACGGAACCCTTTATTCCAGATTGGCTTTGAGTACATGGACCGAGAGCTCCTGTGGCACGGCTTTGCGGTAAGTGGCTCACATCTCTGTTACCAATCGCTGGGGCCGCCCCGATAGCTCAGTGGGTTAGAGCGCTCGCCTTGAGTGCTCTGACCACCTGAGAGCCTAACGGCACGTGGATCGGTTGTTCGCGCCCCGCTGTGGCCATATCTGTGTGGTCGCAGGATAAAGATCCCATGTCCTTATTCGCAAAGAGTAGGGGGTTACCCTCGGGGACATGGCTCCACTCTCCCTTCCTTCTCCCATTGACGCGATATGACCAAAAGTGGCTAAAGCGTCCTGAATATACAACCAGTCATAACCGGTCGCTGGGACCCTCTGGGGGCCAGTGGAGTATATGAAGGTAAGGAGACTGGAGGGGTCGCAAAAAACCCAGGGTTGTTCGGCTGGCACGCACCATGGCCCATCAGTGACATGTTGGACGCATGCTGCCGTGGGAGTCTGGTTACGCAAACTGCCGTAAAACTGTATGCCGCAAACCGCAATGTTAATGTTTTAGGCTGGAGTAGAAACTGTTAACCTTACATGGAAAGTAGACTGTTGAGTTTATGGTACGGTAAACGTGTTAATCGCCAAAGCATACACTAGACATTAACCCTCTATTACACCGAGCGTAATTAACCCTTTACTGCACTAGACATGATTAACCCTCTAATTGTAGAGGTAATTAAATCTCTATCTGACTCGCACCTCTCGACTACGCTAGACGTGACTCACTGGATGTGGTTAATTAACCCTTTTTAACCGTGACGTTATTAACCCTTTATAACCGTGACGTTATTAACCCTCTAGCTCCCTAGACGTGATGAACCGCGTACCTATAAGCACGTGTTAAGTGATAATAGAATAATTGTTACAGCAGAATGTATGTTACAGTAAAGTCACCATTACAGTTCCAGGGCTCCCCGTGTAACTCTCTGTCTGCCAGTAAAGTCACCATTACAGTTCCAGGGCTCCCGTGTAACTCTCTGTCTGCCAGTAAAGTCACCATTACAGTTCCAGGGCTCCCCGTGTAACTCTCTGTCTGCCAGTAAAGTCACCATTACAGTTCCAGGGCTCCCCGTGTAACACTCTGTCTGCCAGTAAAGTCACCATTACAGTTCCAGGGCTCCCCGTGTAACTCTCTGTCTGCCAGTAAAGTCACCATTACAGTTCCAGGGCTCCCGTGTAACTCTCTGTCTGCCAGTAAAGTCACCATTACAGTTCCAGGGCTCCCCGTGTAACACTCTGTCTGCCAGTAAAGTCACCATTACAGTTCCAGGGCTCCCCGTGTAACACTCTGTCTGCCAGTAAAGTCACCATTACAGTTCCAGGGCTCCCCGTGTAACTCTCTGTCTGCCAGTAAAGTCACCATTACAGTTCCAGGGCTCCCGTGTAACTCTCTGTCTGCCAGTAAAGTCACCATTACAGTTCCAGGGCTCCCCGTGTAACTCTCTGTCTGCCAGTAAAGTCACCATTACAGTTCCAGGGCTCCCCGTGTAACTCTCTGTCTGCCAGTAAAGTCACCATTACAGTTCCAGGGCTCCCCGTGTAACTCTCTGTCTGCCAGTAAAGTCACCATTACAGTTCCAGGGCTCCCGTGTAACTCTCTGTCTGCCAGTAAAGTCACCATTACAGTTCCAGGGCTCCCCGTGTAACTCTCTGTCTGCCAGTAAAGTCACCATTACAGTTCCAGGGCTCCCCGTGTAACTCTCTGTCTGCCAGTAAAGTCACCATTACAGTTCCAGGGCTCCCGTGTAACTCTCTGTCTGCCAGTAAAGTCACCATTACAGTTCCAGGGCTCCCCGTGTAACTCTCTGTCTGCCAGTAAAGTCACCATTACAGTTCCAGGGCTCCCCGTGTAACTCTCTGTCTGCCAGTAAAGTCACCATTACAGTTCCAGGGCTCCCCGTGTAACTCTCTGTCTGCCAGTAAAGTCACCATTACAGTTCCAGGGCTCCCCGTGTAACTCTCTGTCTGCCAGTAAAGTCACCATTACAGTTCCAGGGCTCCCGTGTAACTCTCTGTCTGCCAGTAAAGTCACCATTACAGTTCCAGGGCTCCCCGTGTAACTCTCTGTCTGCCAGTAAAGTCACCATTACAGTTCCAGGGCTCCCGTGTAACTCTCTGTCTGCCAGTAAAGTCACCATTACAGTTCCAGGGCTCCCCGTGTAACTCTCTGTCTGCCAGTAAAGTCACCATTACAGTTCCAGGGCTCCCGCGTAACTCTCTGTCTGCCAGTAAAGTCACCATTACAGTTCCAGGGTTCCCCGTGTAACTCTCTGTCTGCCAGTAAAGTCACCATTACAGTTCCAGGGCTCCCCGTGTAACTCTCTGTCTGCCAGTAAAGTCACCATTACAGTTCCAGGGCTCCCCGTGTAACTCTCTGTCTGCCAGTAAAGTCACCATTACAGTTCCAGGGTTCCCCGTGTAACTCTCTGTCTGCCAGTAAAGTCACCATTACAGTTCCAGGGCTCCCGTGTAACTCTCTGTCTGCCAGTAAAGTCACCATTACAGTTCCAGGGCTCCCCGTGTAACTCTCTGTCTGCCAGCAAAGTCACCATTACAGTTCCAGGGCTCCCCGTGTAACACTCTGTCTGCCAGTAAAGTCACCATTACAGTTCCAGGGCTCCCCGTGTAACACTCTGTCTGCCAGTAAAGTCACCATTACAGTTCCAGGGCTCCCCGCGTAACTCTCTGTCTGCCAGTAAAGTCACCATTACAGTTCCAGGGCTCCCCGCGTAACTCTCTGTCTGCCAGTAAAGTCACCATTACAGTTCCAGGGCTCCCCGTGTAACACTCTGTCTGCCAGTAAAGTCACCATTACAGTTCCAGGGTTCCCCGTGTAACTCTCTGTCTGCCAGTAAAGTCACCATTACAGTTCCAGGGCTCCCCGTGTAACTCTCTGTCTGCCAGTAAAGTCACCATTACAGTTCCAGGGCTCCCCGTGTAACTCTCTGTCTGCCAGTAAAGTCACCATTACAGTTCCAGGGTTCCCCGTGTAACTCTCTGTCTGCCAGTAAAGTCACCATTACAGTTCCAGGGCTCCCGTGTAACTCTCTGTCTGCCAGTAAAGTCACCATTACAGTTCCAGGGCTCCCCGTGTAACTCTCTGTCTGCCAGCAAAGTCACCATTACAGTTCCAGGGCTCCCCGTGTAACACTCTGTCTGCCAGTAAAGTCACCATTACAGTTCCAGGGCTCCCCGCGTAACTCTCTGTCTGCCAGTAAAGTCACCATTACAGTTCCAGGGCTCCCGTGTAACTCTCTGTCTGCCAGTAAAGTCACCATTACAGTTCCAGGGCTCCCCGTGTAACTCTCTGTCTGCCAGTAAAGTCACCATTACAGTTCCAGGGCTCCCCGTGTAACACTCTGTCTGCCAGTAAAGTCACCATTACAGTTCCAGGGCTCCCCGCGTAACTCTCTGTCTGCCAGTAAAGTCACCATTACAGTTCCAGGGCTCCCGTGTAACTCTCTGTCTGCCAGTAAAGTCACCATTACAGTTCCAGGGCTCCCCGTGTAACTCTCTGTCTGCCAGTAAAGTCACCTTTACAGTTCCAGGGCTCCCGTGTAACTCTCTGTCTGCCAGTAAAGTCACCATTACAGTTCCAGGGCTCCCCGTGTAACTCTCTGTCTGCCAGTAAAGTCACCATTACAGTTCCAGGGCTCCCCGTGTAACTCTCTGTCTGCCAGTAAAGTCACCATTACAGTTCCAGGGCTCCCGTGTAACTCTCTGTCTGCCAGTAAAGTCACCATTACAGTTCCAGGGCTCCCCGTGTAACTCTCTGTCTGCCAGTAAAGTCACCATTACAGTTCCAGGGCTCCCCGTGTAACACTCTGTCTGCCAGTAAAGTCACCATTACAGTTCCAGGGCTCCCCGTGTAACACTCTGTCTGCCAGTAAAGTCACCATTACAGTTCCAGGGCTCCCCGTGTAACTCTCTGTCTGCCAGTAAAGTCACCATTACAGTTCCAGGGCTCCCGTGTAACTCTCTGTCTGCCAGTAAAGTCACCATTACAGTTCCAGGGCTCCCCGTGTAACACTCTGTCTGCCAGTAAAGTCACCATTACAGTTCCAGGGCTCCCCGTGTAACACTCTGTCTGCCAGTAAAGTCACCATTACAGTTCCAGGGCTCCCCGTGTAACTCTCTGTCTGCCAGTAAAGTCACCATTACAGTTCCAGGGCTCCCGTGTAACTCTCTGTCTGCCAATAAAGTCACCATTACAGTTCCAGGGCTCCCCGTGTAACTCTCTGTCTGCCAGTAAAGTCACCATTACAGTTCCAGGGCTCCCCGTGTAACTCTCTGTCTGCCAGTAAAGTCACCATTACAGTTCCAGGGCTCCCCGTGTAACTCTCTGTCTGCCAGTAAAGTCACCATTACAGTTCCAGGGCTCCCGTGTAACTCTCTGTCTGCCAATAAAGTCACCATTACAGTTCCAGGGCTCCCCGTGTAACTCTCTGTCTGCCAGTAAAGTCACCATTACAGTTCCAGGGCTCCCCGTGTAACTCTCTGTCTGCCAGTAAAGTCACCATTACAGTTCCAGGGCTCCCCGTGTAACTCTCTGTCTGCCAGTAAAGTCACCATTACAGTTCCAGGGCTCCCCGTGTAACTCTCTGTCTGCCAGTAAAGTCACCATTACAGTTCCAGGGCTCCCCGTGTAACTCTCTGTCTGCCAGTAAAGTCACCATTACAGTTCCAGGGCTCCCCGTGTAACTCTCTGTCTGCCAGTAAAGTCACCATTACAGTTCCAGGGCTCCCCGTGTAACTCTCTGTCTGCCAGTAAAGTCACCATTACAGTTCCAGGGCTCCCCGTGTAACTCTCTGTCTGCCAGTAAAGTCACCATTACAGTTCCAGGGCTCCCCGTGTAACTCTCTGTCTGCCAGTAAAGTCACCATTACAGTTCCAGGGCTCCCCGTGTAACTCTCTGTCTGCCAGTAAAGTCACCATTACAGTTCCAGGGCTCCCCGTGTAACTCTCTGTCTGCCAGTAAAGTCACCATTACAGTTCCAGGGCTCCCCGTGTAACTCTCTGTCTGCCAAGCTCGTAATCGATCTCCGCGACAAGTAACTATTAACTAAATAGTTCTCCGGCAATGTTTGATCTCTGGGCTCTTCACACCTACCCGATACAAACGGTGTTACTACGGGCGATAGTACGAGACATGTTGAAGTGGGTGTCAAGGTGATTTCGTTTCTCGGGTTTATGGGCACTATCCGCCTGCAATGATAGCGCGCACCTGTGCGAGGTGACCGTTGGCAAGTGCAAGTTAAATACTTATTTTTGAAATGTGAGTTAAAAAAGTAACTTAACACCGTTTAAAGTGACTGTGTCAGTGCATTTAAAAAAATGTAATTTCAATCCCAGCACATATAAAAAACGTTGGCCAGGCGCGATATTCATACGATAAATTACTGTATCATTTATATCGAATTTGTTAACGCTTTATTAATTATATTAACGCTTTATTAACGTATATGAACGCTTTATTAACGTATATTAACGCTTTATTAACGTATTTTTAACGCTTAATTAACGTATATTAACGCTTTATTAACGTATTTTTAACGCTTTACTTATTGAATACTTAAATTGTTTAGAAATTTTAGTGTATGTCTCTGGTCGATATCTGACCAAGTTCCTACATTGGCATAATATGTGACAGTCGCACTGTGGCACCAAATCACATGTAGAATCCTTCTCTTTTACATTTTACAGGAATTTCTGTTCTTTGCGCTTCCGCTGATCAACTTCCGGAAAATGAAGAATTTTGTCCTGCGCCAGTTCATTCCTTCCTCCTCCAAGAAGAGTTGCTCGGCTCGCAGCGCCGACGTGTTGCGCGAGTGTGTTGTGTGCGGTCGCTGGCCCAGCGCGCCACGCCACATCGGCTGTCAACACGTGTTCTGCTACTACTGTGTTCAGGTCAGTATTGTCGAGATGGCCAATATAATAATAATAATAATAATAAAATAATTATAGTACTAAACAAATATTCAATGATAATGCATGCTAAAACTAAGCAAAATGTAATATGAAATGATTCTAAAATAAATGACAATTTTTTTTCCAAATAAAATCATAATAATAATAATTATTATTATTATAATACCGGGTCTCACCTCTGCCTTATATTTTGCACTTTTTGGTGTTCTAGTGTATTGTGAGTATCCCAATGAAGCGCTCAGCTAAGCTTAAAGTGGTGTCTAAAGGGAAGCCCAAGGTAACATTACATCTGACGTGATATTTGGAGCCTCGTTGTGTTTGCAGAGTAACTTCCTGTCGGACCCCGCCTTCTCCTGCCCAGTGTGCGGCCACGGACTGGAAGGGTCCCACTCGATACAGACCGTCACCGTCACCCGGGGCCAGGGGCGCTGACGCACGGACTGGAAGGGTCCCACTCCATACAGACCGTCACCGTCACCCGGGGCCAGGGGCACTGACGCACGGACTGAAAGGGTCCCACTCCATACAGACCGTCACCGTCACCCGGGGCCAGGGGCACTGACGCACGGACTGGAAGGGTCCCACTCCATACAGACCGTCACCGTCACCCGGGGCCAGGGGCGCTGACGCACGGACTGGAAGGGTCCCACTCGATACAGACCGTCACCGTCACCCGGGGCCAGGGGCACTGACGCACGGACTGAAAGGGTCCCACTCCATACAAACCGTCACCGTCACCCGGGGCCAGGGGCACTGACGCACGGACTGAAAGGGTCCCACTCCATACAGACCGTCACCGTCACCCGGGGCCAGGGGCACTGACGCACGGACTGGAAGGATCCCACTCCATACAGACCGTCACCGTCACCCGGGGCCAGGGGCGCTGACGCACGGACTGGAAGGATCCCACTCCATACAGACCGTCACCGTCGCCGTTACCTGGGGCCAGGGGCACTGACGCACGGACTGGAAGGATCCCACTCCATACAGACCGTCACCGTCACCCGGGGCCAGGGGCGCTGACGCACGGACTGGAAGGATCCCACTCCATACAGACCGTCACCGTCACCCGGGGCCAGGGGCGCTGACGCACGGACTGGAAGGATCCCACTCCATACAGACCGTCACCGTCGCCGTTACCTGGGGCCAGGGGCACTGACGCACGGACTGGAAGGATCCCACTCCATACAGACCGTCACCGTCACCCGGGGCCAGGGGCGCTGACGCACGGACTGGAAGGATCCCACTCCATACAGACCGTCACCCTTAGCCGGGGCCAGGGACACTGACGCACGGACTGGAAGGGTCCCACTCCATACAGACCGTCACCGTCACCCGGGGCCAGGGGCGCTGACGCACGGACTGGAAGGGTCCCACTCGATACAGACCGTCACCGTCACCCGGGGCCAGGGGCACTGACGCACGGACTGAAAGGGTCCCACTCCATACAGACCGTCACCGTCACCCGGGGCCAGGGGCACTGACGCACGGACTGAAAGGGTCCCACTCCATACAGACCGTCACCGTCACCCGGGGCCAGGGGCACTGACGCACGGACTGGAAGGATCCCACTCCATACAGACCGTCACCGTCACCCGGGGCCAGGGGCGCTGACGCACGGACTGGAAGGATCCCACTCCATACAGACCGTCACCGTCGCCGTTACCTGGGGCCAGGGGCACTGACGCACGGACTGGAAGGATCCCACTCCATACAGACCGTCACCGTCACCCGGGGCCAGGGGCGCTGACGCACGGACTGGAAGGATCCCACTCCATACAGACCGTCACCGTCACCCGGGGCCAGGGGCGCTGACGCACGGACTGGAAGGATCCCACTCCATACAGACCGTCACCGTCGCCGTTACCTGGGGCCAGGGGCACTGACGCACGGACTGGAAGGATCCCACTCCATACAGACCGTCACCGTCACCCGGGGCCAGGGGCGCTGACGCACGGACTGGAAGGATCCCACTCCATACAGACCGTCACCCTTAGCCGGGGCCAGGGACACTGACGCACGGACTGGAAGGATCCCACTCCATACAGACCGTCACCGTCACCGTCACCGTTACCTGGGGCCAGGGGCACTGACGCACGGACTGGAAGGATCCCACTCCATACAGACCGTCACCGTCACCCGGGGCCAGGGGCGCTGACGCACGGACTGGAAGGGTCCCACTCCATACAGACCGTCACCGTCACCCGGGGCCAGGGGCGCTGACGCACGCTCACCGTCTAGTCCTTGCTGTTAATTTCCATTGCTTGAATCAAAGTAAACTGACTGTGATATGATAGTATTGGCATTTTTGTGTCGAAACCTAATACATTATATAATTTTATATGTTTTGTGTTTGTTTGTATCATCAGTTTCGACCTACATACATGAAAACACGCTACCGATACAAACCAACCACTGGACCGAACCCTGGTAATGTGGTCCAGGAAGCTGCCGCTAGACTTGATTTGATTGGGGCTTAACGGCACTGTCAGCCTGTAAGGCTGTATCGTGCCATACTGGTTCAGTTTAATTTAAATAACTCAAATAGTCCATACTAAAACCCTGAAAGTTAATACATGTGGTAGAGGACGCTGCCACTAGAGGGCGTTCGTTCGGACCATGACTTGCCGCCAATGCGCCGCTGGTTCCTCCCTGGTGGGTCCCTTATGACAACGATGAGCCTCATCACTGGCTTCACACCATGGGGCGAGTTATCCATGCATTTAGCAGTTAGTTAGTTATACTTGACGACACGGCAGCAGATGACTGCGGCTCGGTGATGCAGTGATACATAGTCCTGTGAGATGCATGTACTGGTGTGGTTGTCAATTCTGACTTGTCTTGTCAATTCTGATCTACCTTGTCTCTTTTTCTCGGGCATTTAAAGCAATATACTTACATGCGCCATCTTAGATTTTTCACATTTTAGAATCAAGACTAAAGTATCTCAAAATTTATGATGCATATGTTTTCATATCTCTTTGAGTCTGTAAAACAAACATTTCAACATACAACTTCGCGGTTTATTTTTATCGCGCGCAGACGTGAAAGCGAACCGCGGTCGACATCCCACACAAAACATCGAACAGCGAACAGGCGCGCAGGGATATAAAGCCGGCCACTAACTTCTGCTCCGTTGACCAAAATGCTTCTATCCGGATAGCCCACAGGCTTTCAGGATTTAAACTCCAGACAGAGTGTACTTATTTGACATGGAGTAGAGGTTGGTAATGCAAAAAATTACGAAGTATATTGCTTTAATGCATCTTTGACTCCAAATATAACGTAGATAATGTCATGCACTAACTTAAAGCGGGTGTCCAACCTAATTTAATCGCGATCTGCACCGAAAGTTTACATCTTAAAGTTAAATTAGCGAGTATTAACGCTTCGTTTCGGCCGACTGGTAAAGAGAACAAAATTAAGGCAACCCGCCCCCAGCAATGTCGAGCAGAGCGCCATTTTGCCGGTAGCAGTGACGCGTATTATGACTATTCATGTGGCACCGCCTTATGTTATCACTCGCGGAGAGAGAGATCAGGGCCGCGATTTACAGATGAACAGCAGCAGTTCCAAGCCCCGCAGTAGAACATGATCTTAGCGTTTTATGGAAATGTACCGTCCAAACAAATTGATATATGTCTTGCGACGATTGATTCCGCAACAATGCCATGATTTGATTTAAAATTGCAGCTCTTTATACTAGCGATGATCACGCGCTCTTGTTTTGCTCACACAATAGGCGCAATTTCCGGTTTGAATAAATTAGAGTATCGCCTCCTGATTGGTCAATCGCGGACACACCTCCAAAAAGGGCTGCCGCCTGGGTAGGCGGCAAAATCGTGCCCGGCGATCACTTCTAAATTTTATTGTGAGCTATAGATCGAACGAAAAATTCTGTAATTTGGATGATAGACAATTGGGCATTATATGAATCAGTAAAGCAGCGTTAGAGGCCAGGCTGGCGGTTCCCTTTAACAAGATTAGGGCACAGCGTAAATAGTGTATGTGAAAATGATGATTCCCCATCCACTGAGGAATACGACGGACAATAAAATGTCATTATTCATTCAACTACGTTGGTATACATCAAGTAGCGAATTAATAATGTTACTAATGTTGCGGGATTTCCGTATGTCGTTAACTCTGGTAAACTAGACTACACCTAAAAACCTGCAATTTCGACGAAAATGGGAAGCAGTGTGCATTCGGTCAGAATTGACCACATACTTTAGATCTAGTTGAGACTTGAGATAGTGATGAACTTTACGACGGTCTGCCAATGACATCTTTTGACGGCCCACCAATTACGACATCTTGCGACGGTCTGCCAATTACGACATCTTGCGACGGTCTGCCAATTACGATATCTTGCGACGGTCTGCCAATTACGACTTCTTGCGCCGGTCTTCCAATTACGACATTCTGCGGCGGTCTGCCAATTACGATATCTTACGGCGGTCTGCCAATTACGACATCGCACGACGGTCTGCCAATTACGACATCTTACGACGGTCTGCAAATTACGACATCTTACGGCGGTCTGCCAATTACATCTTACGGCCGTCTGCCAATTACGACATCTTACGGCCGTCTGCCAATTACATCTTACGGCGGTCTGCCAATTAAATCAACGGAAAGTAAGACACTGCACATAATATCGTCCCTTCGGCATAAACTGCCAACCTTTTTATTTCCCAAAAACTGGACAAAGATAGAATCGGTTCTTCATTTGTAATGAACGATCCATAATCTCACATGACTAAAAGTGGCGAATGATTGGTTATGAACACGCTGCTTGTTCGACACTTAAGCTTCCACTGTTTAATATAGGAGTGAGGATCAGCATAAAATATTGGCACTGTGACCGAAATATCTGCCGGTAAAATTAGAATATCATGTTAGTATTTGTTTGGCCTACTTTGCCTTCAAAGGTTGACCGTTTGGTGCGAACACGCCCCAGTTAAGTCTAACGCTACACGGTTAATAAGCTTCACCAGTCATACTTCATCATCCACCAGTTATACGTCATCTTTCTCAGTCACACCTCATTATCCCCAGTGACACGTCATTATTCCCAGTCACACGTCATTATTCCCAGTCACACCATTATCTACCACTTACAAGTCATTATTCCCAGTTGTAAGTCATCGTTCTCATTTACACGTCACCATTCCATTGTTTCAGCTCATCATCCCAATTCGCGTCATTATTCATGAAACATGCGTCATTATTCATGAAGCATGCGTCATTATTCTATAATTATACGTTACATTCTACCAAATTAATTAAAACTCTAATTTCCCAGTAATGTCTCAATTATCTTACTTGCCCCAGATATATATCCTCATTGTCTACTTATTCATCATCATTGCCATAGTTACACAGCGTCAGTCGTTGCTCGGTATAACAATAGATCCTTCAGATACAATAGTCACGTGGTCATTACCCGTATAATGGGCCAGCCAATGTCATGCGTAAGCTACGTGTGGTTTGAGAATACGGCGCCAGCAAGCCTCACATGTGCCCGGCTGCCGCCACATTAACGCTACAGTGTCGAGGGCTGAGTGAATGTATGAACATGGAATGGTAGTTACAGATGACAATACATCAAAGGCAACGATGTGTTAAACACTGTACAAAATATACACAGATATATTGAAAAAAAAATCCCAGAAATATGCACAAATATATTCCGCGGATAGACAAATTCTCGCGAGACTGCAGACGGGTAGACAAATTCCCGCGAGAATAGATTGAAACGAATATACAAAATACCGCGAGAACCGTAATCACTAGTTTTTCGAAGACCAGCTTCCATCCAATATGGCGGCCCCCTCACTAGGTCACCTTCGGTAAATTCCGGTGTGAAGTCCAGCCCTCTTCCCTCTTAGAGGGCACCCTCTCTCGTAGCCGGTCACCCTGGGATTATGTGTGGGTGTGTGTGTATGTGGGCGGAGGTGTGGGGGGGGGGCGGTAGGGGATGGGGACGCTAGCAGCGTGTATCCACTGTCTGCGAGTCTCATGTGAAAGGTCAGCAAAAGGCTTCCGCGACGGGGTCAAAGGTTAAGCGGTGGAGGAGGGCCATCCCCTGGCGGGGTCAGGGAGTCAAGGAGCAGTGTGGCCGTGTCCTGGTGCTCTCTAGCGGGGTCAAAGGTCAGAGGTCAGTTGATGGAGGGGTTGCCCCGGTGTGTAGCCGTGTCCTGGTGCTCCCTGGCGGGGTCAAAGGTCAGAGGTTAGTTGATGGAGGGGTTGCCCCGGTGTGTGGCCGTGTCCTGGTGCTCCCTGGCGGGGTCAGAAGCCAGAGGTCAGTTGATGGAGGGGTTGCCCCGGTGTGTGGCCGTGTCCTGGTGCTCCCGGGCGGGGTCAAAGGTCAGAGGTCAGTTGATGGAGGGGTTGCCCCGGTGTGTGGCCGTGTCCTGGTGCTCCCTGGCCATGGTCATGTGACCGACTGGCGGCCAGTACGGGTTGTCCTCCAGCTCGCGCTCTATCAGCTTGTAGCGGTTCTTGGGCGCCCTCTTGCGGCGAATGGCGTTGCACAGCCGTATGAAGAGTGCGCTCGGGATGACGAGCGACTGCAAACAGGAGGTCACGTGTCATGATATTATGGAGATGTACATTACAATGGGAGATACTATGTAAACAGGCGTAACAACCATCATCAAGATATACGTTACAAGAGACGATATCATATAGAAACAGTGGTGTAACAGGTTTATGGCCGCCACACCCACGATGTACGTACCTCCAGCAGCTGAGCCAGACACAGGTTTATGGCCGCCACACCCACGATGTACGTACCTCCAGCAGCTGAGCCAGACACAGGTTTATGGCCGCCACACCAGTGATGTACGTACCTCCAGCAGCAGAGCCAGACACAGGTTTATGGCCGCCACACCAACGATGTACGTACCTCCAGCAGCTGAGCCAGACACAGGTTTATGGCCGCCACACCAACGATGTACGTACCTCCAGCAGCAGAGCCAGACACAGGTTTATGGCCGCCAGACCCACGATGTACGTACCTCCAGCAGCAGAGCCAGACACAGGTTTATGGCCGCCAGACCCACGATGTACGTAACTCCAGCAGCAGAGCCAGACACAGGTTTATGGCCGCCAGACCCACGATGTACGTACCTCCAGCAGCAGAGCCAGACACAGGTTTATGGCCGCCACACCCACGATGTACGTACCTCCAGCAGCAGAGCCAGACACAGGTTTATGGCGGTCACACCCACGATGTACGTACCTCCAGCAGCAGAGCCAGACACAGGTTTGTGGCCGCCACACCAACGATGTACGTACCTCCAGCAGCAGAGCCAGACACAGGTTTATGGCCGCCAGACCCACGATGTACGTACCTCCAGCAGCAGTCAGACACAGGTTTATGGCCGCCAGACCCACGATGTACGTCTCTCCAGCAGCAGAGCCAGACACAGGTTTATGGCCGCCAGACCCACGATGTACGTACCTCCAGCAGCAGAGCCAGACACAGGTTTATGGCCGCCACACCCACGATGTACGTACCTCCAGCAGCAGAGCCAGACACAGGTTTATGGCCGCCACACCCACGATGTACGTACCTCCAGCAGCAGTCAGACACAGGTTTATGGCCGCCAGACCCACGATGTACGTACCTCCAGCAGCAGAGCCAGACACAGGTTTATGGCTGCCAGACCCACGATGTACGTACCTCCAGCAGCAGAGCCAGACACAGGTTTATGGCCGCCACACCCACGATGTACGTACCTCCAGCAGCACAGCCGGACACAGGTTTATGGCCACCAGACCCACGATGTACGTACCTCCAGCAGCAGAGCCAGACACAGGTTTATGGCCGCCACATCCACGATGTACGTACCTCCAGCAGCAGAGCCAGACACAGGTTTATGGCCGCCACACCCACGATGTACGTACTTCCAGCAGCAGAGCCAGACACAGGTTTATGACCGCCAGACCCACGATGTACGTAACTCCAGCAGCAGAGCCAGACACAGGTTTATGGCCGCCACATCCACGATGTACGTAACTCCAGCAGCAGAGCCAGACACAGGTTTATGGCCGCCACATCCACGATGTACGTACCTCCAGCAGCAGAGCCAGACACAGGTTTATGGCCGCCACACCAGTGATGTACGTACCTCCAGCAGCAGAGCCAGACACAGGTTTATGGCCGCCACACCCACGATGTACGTAACTCCAGCAGCAGAGCCAGACACAGGTTTATGGCCGCCACATCCACGATGTACGTACCTCCAGCAGCAGAGCCAGACACAGGTTTATGGCCGCCACACCCACGATGTACGTAACTCCAGCAGCAGAGCCAGACACAGGTTTATGGCCGCCACATCCACGATGTACGTACCTCCAGCAGCAGAGCCAGACACAGGTTTATGGCCGCCACACCCACGATGTACGTAACTCCAGCAGCAGAGCCAGACACAGGTTTATGGCCGCCACATCCACGATGTACGTAACTCCAGCAGCAGAGCCAGACACAGGTTTATGGCCGCCACACCCACGATGTACGTAACTCCAGCAGCAGAGCCAGACACAGGTTTATGGCCGCCACACCCACGATGTACGTAACTCCAGCAGCAGAGCCAGACACAGGTTTATGGCCGCCACACCCACGATGTACGTAACTCCAGCAGCAGAGCCAGACACAGGTTTATGGCCGCCACATCCACGATGTACGTAACTCCAGCAGCAGAGCCAGACACAGGTTTATGGCCGCCACACCCACGATGTACGTAACTCCAGCAGCAGAGCCAGACACAGGTTTATGGCCGCCACACCCACGATGTACGTAACTCCAGCAGCAGAGCCAGACACAGGTTTATGGCCGCCACATCCACGATGTACGTAACTCCAGCAGCAGAGCCAGACACAGGTTTATGGCCGCCACACCCACGATGTACGTAACTCCAGCAGCAGAGCCAGACACAGGTTTATGGCCGCCACATCCACGATGTACGTAACTCCAGCAGCAGAGCCAGACACAGGTTTATGGCCGCCACACCCACGATGTACGTACCTCCAGCAGCAGAGCCAGACACAGGTTTATGGCCGCCACATCCACGATGTACGTAACTCCAGCAGCAGAGCCAGACACAGGTTTATGGCCGCCACACCCACGATGTACGTACCTCCAGCAGCAGAGCCAGACACAGGTTTATGGCGGTCACACCCACGATGTACGTACCTCCAGCAGCAGAGCCAGACACAGGTTTATGGCCGCCAGACCCACGATGGTCACTCGGAAGACGAACGAAGGTAAATCCACGAGCTGAAATGGTAAAACATGTACCAGTTAACACACAGGTGTATTAAAAACATTCACCGACTCTGTGTGTAACAAAGTTGATAACAAAGTACCAAGTATCCCCCAGTACCCACCGCAAATACCCAGTACCCAACTCAAGCACCCAGTACCCACCCCCAGTTAGTACCCTGTGCCCACCAGCAGTACTCCCCACAGTACCCAGTACCCTCCCGCCAGTATCCAGTACTCACCAGCAGTACCCAATAACCTCCCGCCAGTACCCAGTACTCACCAGCAGTACCCAGTACCATCCCGCCAGTACCCAGTACCCTTTCGCCAGTACCCAGTATTCACAAGCAGTACCCAACGCCAGTACCCAGTACCCACCCGCCAGTACCCCGTACCTTCCCGCGAGTACCCAGTACCCCTCCCGCCAATACCCAGTACCCTCTCGCGAGTACCCAGTACCCTTCCGCCAGTACCCAGTACTCACCAGCGGTATCCTACCGCCAGTACCCAGTACCCTCCCGAAAGTACCCAGTACTCACCAGCAGTACCCAACGCCAGTATCTAGTCCCCCCGCCAGTACCCAGTACTCACCAGCAGTACCCCCAGCCAGTACCCAGTACTCACCAGCAGTACTCCCGCCAGTGCCCAGTACTCACCAGCAGTACCCAACGCCAGTATCCAGTACCCTCCCGCCAGTACCCAGTACCCTCCTGCCAGTACCCAGTACCCTCCCGCCAGTACCCAGTACCCAGTACTTCCCAGCAGTACCCAACGCCAGTACCCAATACCTTCCTGCCAGTACCCTGTCCCCTCCCGCCTGTACCCAGTACCCTCCCGCCAGTACCAAGTACCCTCCCGCCACAGGGGCCGGCGCGATAGCTCAGTGGGCTACAGCGCTCGCATTGAGTGCTCTGGTCACCTGAGAGCCTAATGGCACGTGGATCGATGGTTCAAGCCCTGCTGTGGCCATGTCTGTGTGGTCGCAGGATAAAGATCCCAGGTCTTTCTTCGTAAAGAATAGGGGCTTACCCCCGGAGACATGGCTCCACTCTCCCTTCCTTCTCCCTTGACGCGATATGACCAAAAGTTAAAGCGTCCTGAATAACCAACCAAACTCCCGCCAGTACCCAGTACCCTCCCGACAGCACCCAGTACTCACCAGCAGTAACCCCCGCCAGTACCCAGTACTCACCAGCAGTACCCAACGCTAGTACCCAGTCTCCTCCCGCCAGTTCCCAGTACCCTCCCGCCAGTATCCAGTACTCACCAGCAGTACCCTGTACCCTCCCGCCCGTACCCAGTACTCACCAGCATTACCCCCCGCCAGTACCCAGTACCCTCTCGTCAGTACCCAAGTACTCACCAGCAGTACCCCCGCCAGTACCCAGTACTCACCAGCAGTACCCCCGCCAGTACCCAGTACCCTCCCGCGAGCACCCATTACCCTCCCGCCAGTACCCAGTACTCACCAGCAGTACCCCCCGCCAGTACCCAGTACCCTCCCGCTAGTATCCAGTACCCTCCCGCCAGTATCCAGTACTCACCAGCAGTACCCAGTACCCTCCCGCCCGTACCCAGTACTCACCAGCAGTACCCCCCGCCAGTACCCAGTACCCTCCCGCTAGTACCCAGTACTCATGAGCAGTACCCCCCGCCAGTATCCAGTACTCACCAGCAGTACCCAGTACCCTCCCGCCCGTACCCACTACTCACCAGCAGTACCCCCCGCCAGTACCCAGTACCCTCCCGCCCGTACCCAGTACTCACCAGCAGTACCCCCCGCCAGTACCCAGTACCCTCCCGCTAGTACCCAGTACTCACCAGCAGTACCCCCCGCCAGTACCCAGTACCCTCCCGCTAGTACCCAGTACTCATGTGCAGTACCCCCCGCCAGTACCCAGTCCCGTTTCCGCCAGTTCCCAGTACCCTCCCGCCAGTATCCAGTACTCACCAGCAGTACCCAGTACCCTCCTGCCAGCACCCAGTAACCTCCCGTCAGCACCCAAGTACTCACCAGCAGTGCCTCCCGCCAGTACCCAGTATTCTCCCGTCAGTACCCAAGTACTCACCAGCAGTATGTAGCTGATCCACCAGAATGGGTTGAGGACCACGAGCAGCGTGCATGCCGTCAGCAGGATGAGCGCGATGAGGAAGGGCACTGCAGGGAGACAGGCGTGGTTCAGTACTCAGCAGGGAAAGACAGGCGTGGGTCAGGACTCAGCAGGGAGAGACAGGCGTGGGTCAGTACTCAGCAGGGAGAGACAGGCGTGGGTCAGGACTCAGCAGGGAGAGACAGGCTTGGGTCAGTACTCAGCAGGGAGAGACAGGCGTGGGTCAGTACTCAGCAGGGAGAGACAGGCGTGGGTCAGTACTCAGCAGGGAGAGACAGGCGTGGGTCAGTACTCAGCAGGGAGAGACAGACGTGGGTCAGTATTCAGCAGGGAGAGACAGGCGTGGGTCAGTATTCAGCACGGAGAGACAGGCGTGGGTCAGTATTCAGCACGGAGAGACAGGCGTGGGTCAGTATTCAGCAGGGAGAGACAGGCGTGGGTCAGTATTCAGCAGGGGGAGACAGACGTGGGTCAGTATTCAGCAGGGAGAGACAGGAGTAGGTCAGTATTCAGCAGGGAGAGACAGGCGTGGGTCAGTATTCAGCAGGGAAAGACAGGCATGGGTCAGTATTCAGCAGGGAGAGACAGGCGTGGGTCAGTATTCAGCATGGGAGTGACAGGCATGGATCAGTAAGTCTTCAGCATGGGGACACAGACGTGGGTCAGTAAGTCTTGAGCTTGGGGAGACAGGCGTGGGTCAGTAAGTCTTCAGCATGGGGAGACAGGCGTGGGTCAGTAAGTCTTTAGCATGGGGAGACAGGCGTGGGTCAGTAAGTCTCCAGCATGGGGAGACAGGCGTGGGTCAGTAAGTCTTCAGCATGGAGACAGGCGTGGGTCAGTAAGTCTTGAGCTTGGGGAGACAGGCGTCGGTCAGTATTCAGCATGGGAGAGACAGGCGTGGGTCAGTAAGTCTTCAGCATGGGGAGACAGGCGTGGGTCAGTAAGTCTTTAGCATGGGGAGACAGGCGTGGGTCAGTAAGTCTCCAGCATGGGGAGACAGGCGTGGGTCAGTAAGTCTTCAGCATGGGGACAGGCGTGGGTCAGTAAGTCTTGAGCTTGGGGAGACAGGCGTCGGTCAGTATTCAGCATGGGAGAGACAGGCGTGGGTCAGTAAGTCCCCAGCATGGGGAGACAGGCTTGGGTCAGTAAGTCTTCAGCATGGGGAGACAGGCGTGGGTCAGTAAGTCTTCAGCATGGGTACAGGCGTGGGTCAGTAAGTCTTGAGCTTGGGGAGACAGGCGTGGGTCAGTAAGTCTTGAGCTTGGGGAGACAGGCGTGAGTCAGTAAGTCTCCAGCATGGGGAGACAGGCGTGGGTCAGTAAGTATTCAGCATGGGGAGACAGGCGTGATTCAGTAAGTCTCCAGCATGGGGAGACAGGCGTGGGTCAGTAAGTCTTCAGCATGGGGAGAAAGACGTGGGGCAGTAAGTCTTCAGCATGGGGAGACAGGCGTGGGTCAGTAAGTCTTGAGCTTGGGGAGACAGGCGTGGGTCAGTAAGTCTTCAGCATGGGGAGACAGGCGTGGGTCAGTAAGTCTTCAGCATGGGGAGACAGGCGTGAGTCAGTAAGTCTCCAGCATGGGGAGACAGGCGTGTGTCAGTAAGTCTTCAGCATGGGGAGACAGGCGTGGGTCAGTAAATCTTCAGCATGGGGACAGGCGTGGGTCAGTAAGTCTTCAGCATGGGGAGACAGGCGTGGGTCAGTAAGTCTTCAGCATGGGGAGACAGGCGTGGGTCAGTAAGTCTTCAGCATGGGGAGACAGGCGTGGGTCAGTAAGTCTTCAGCATGGGTAGACAGGCGTGGGTCAGTAAGTCTCCAGCATGGGGAGACAGGCGTGGATCAGTAAGTCTCCAGCTTGGGGAGACAGGCGTGAGTCAGTAAGTCTCCAGCATGGGGAGACAGGCGTGGGTCAGTAAGTCTTCAGCATGGGGAGACAGGCGTGGATCAGTAAGTCTCCAGCACGGGGGAGACAGGCGTGGATCAGTAAGTCTCCAGCATGGGGAGACAGGCGTGGGTCAGTAAGTCTCCAGCATGGGGAGACAGGCGTGGGTCAGTAAGTCTTCAGCATGGGGAGACAGGCGTGGGTCAGTAAGTCTCCAGCTTGGGGAGACAGGCGTGAGTCAGTAAGTCTTCAGCATGGGGAGACAGGCGTGGGTCAGTATGTCTTCAGCATGGGGAGACAGGCGTGGGTCAGTAAGTCTTCAGCATGGGGAGACAGGCGTGGGTCAGTAAGTCTCCAGCATGGGGAGACAGGCGTGGGTCAGTAAGTCTCCAGCATGGGGAGACAGGCGTGGATCAGTAAGTCTCCAGCATGGGGAGACAGGCGTGAGTCAGTAAGTCTCCAGCATGGGGAGACAGGCGTGGATCAGTAAGTCTCCAGCATGGGGAGACAGGCGTGGATCAGTAAGTCTCCAGCATGGGGAGACAGGCGTGAGTCAGTAAGTCTCCAGCATGGGGAGACAGGCGTGGATCAGTAAGTCTCCAGCATGGGGAGACAGGCGTGGGTCAGTAAGTCTTCAGCACGGGGAGAAAGGCGTGGGGCAGTAAGTCTTCAGCATGGGGAGACAGGCGTGGGTCAGTAAGTCTTGAGCTTGGGGAGACAGGCGTGGGTCAGTAAGTCTCCAGCATGGGGAGACAGGCGTGGGTCAGTAAGTCTCCAGCTTGGGGAGACAGGCTTGGGTCAGTAAGTCTTCAGCATGGGGAGACAGGCGTGGGTCAGTAAGTCTTGAGCTTGGGGAGACAGGCGTGGGTCAGTAAGTCTCCAGCATGGGGAGACAGGCGTGGGTCAGTAAGTCTCCAGCACGGGGGAGACAGGCGTGGGTCAGTAAGTCTTCAGCATGGGGAGACAGGCGTGGGTCAGTATGTCTTCAGCATGGGGAGACAGGCGTGGGTCAGTATGTCTTCAGCATGGGGAGACAGGCGTGGGTCAGTAAGTCTTCAGTATACGGCGACATTCATTGTCAGCCACCACGGAGTATGTTTTACATGTACACAGATCATCAAATGACAAATGTGATTTACTAATGCTTTACTAATTGTACCGCGTCCCGCCACGGCATACGCCAGGCACCGTACGTCACGGTGTACGCCATGCGCTGTACGCCACGGTGTACGCTAGGCACCGTACGCCACGGTGTACGCTAGGCACCGTACGCCACGGCGTACGCTAGGCACCGTACGCCACGGTGTACGCTAGGCACCGTACGTCACGGTGTACGCTAGGCACCGTACGCCACGGTGCACGCCAGGGTGCGCACCAGGCGCCGTACGCCATATACGTACGCTATGCACCGTACGCCAGAGTGTACGCCAAGCGCCGTACGCCAGGGTGTACGCCAAGCGCCGTACGCCAGGATGTACGCCAAGCGCCGTACGCCAGATGTAGGAATGCACTGAAAGTCCTGTACGCTGGGTGTACTGACCGTTGGTCCAGATGGGTTTGCGGTAAGGCGGACCTTTGGAGAAGATGAATGCTAAGATCAAGTATTGGAATGAAGAGATGTAGAATATCACAGTCGTCTCGAAGGTCTGTTGAACCTCCACGTCACCCCCGTCGTTAGGCACATACCTGGCAATAAACACGTCGTTAGTCACATACTTGGCAATAAACACGTCGTTAGACACATACCTGGCAATAAACACGTCGTTAGACACATACCTGGCAATAAACACTGACATTTCCCAGTCAATATCTCGGAATGACCAGGCCAATAATGTCCATTGGGTCATCATTAACTAAGTAGATTATGGGACACGTTAGGATACATTCTATAAATTAGAAATTTACCATTTCTCAAATGATAAATTTTAAGAGAAACCTGAAGAGAAACATTTTTAGATGAACCCCGTAACACTAATGCTAGACATATTGGAGAGACACCCCACTGTGACACCCCAATGTGACACCCCACTGTGACACCCCAATGTGACACCCCAATGTAACACCCCAATGTGACACCCCAATGTGACACCCCAATATGACACCCCAATGTAACACCCCAATGTGACACCCCACTGTGACACCCCACTGTGACACCCCAATGTGACACCCCAATGTGACAACCCAATGTGACAACCCAATGTAACACCCCAATGTGACACCCCAATGTGACACCCCACTGTGACACCCCAATGTGACACCCCAATGTGACACCCCAATATGAAACCCCAATGTGACAACCCAATGTGACAACCCAATGTGACACCCCAATGTGACACCCCAATGTGACACCCCAATGTGACACCCCAATGTAACACCCCAATGTGACAGCCCAATGTGACAACCCAATGTGACAACCCAATGTGACACCCCACTGTGACACCCCAATGTGACACCCCAGAGCCGGACTTACCAAGGCTGGGCTGCGAGGTACAGAAAGGCACAGGTCTGCAGCACACACACAATGGTTATATGAATAATGATAGAAAATATATTGCTGGGGCCAACCAGACTCCCCGGCGGTCGCTTAGCAACCAGTTTGTGGTAGGCGGCCGTGTGACCCACTGAAATAAAAAAAGAGGAAAATAAGTCATTAAGAGTTCGTGTACGCGTCCAATTCTGGCGCTAAAGTTTTGAAGTAAAAAATTCTTTATTCTCTCTTCGAGAAACAATTCTTACAAATTTTCTTTACGTAGCAAAACCGTTTGCTTAATTAACTAAAAATAAAAATTCTTTATAAGGAATCTTTGTGAACACGGCCTCTGATCTACTTTCTGCACGTATGTTACAATGTTAATTACGAACGGGATAACCACTGTGCATTTAATGATAAGGAAGGTCACCGCGATATGGTTGAAGGTCATAGGGGGGTGGGGAGGGCCAGAGGGCAGAACACTTACTGAGGAAGGCCAGAAGTAGTGGGGGAGGGGGGGGGGTCAGATCACTTACTGAGGAAGGCCAGAAGTAGTGGGGGAGGGGGGGGGTCAGATCTCTTACTGAGGAAGGCCAGAAGTAGTGGGAGGGGGGGGGGTCAGATCACTTACTGAGGAAGGCCAGAAGTAGTGGGAGGGGGGGGGGGTCAGATCACTTACTGAGGAAGGCCAGAAGTAGTGGGAAGGGGGGGGGGGTCAGATCACTTACTGAGGAAGGCCACTGTGGTCGTTATGAGTAAATCAATATACAAAAACATCCAATCGCTGAAGTTTGTCCGCATCTGTAAGAGGCGAAAACACACAAGGTAAGACCAGAGACACATCTCGACATGACAGCCCTGGCCTGGAGTGCTGCGCATGTATTGTTCCTTGTGAGATAACATTGGTACGGCATGGATACCTTATCTAGACGAGACCTTAAGGTAGCTCAGGTTAATTATAAGCTGCTAAATAATACACTTCCCTGCATGAAGAACCTCAAAACGTGGCGTATAACCGACCCGGACCAGTGTGACCTGAGTGGAGGGATTCACGACATTCCACATATGTTGTTTAACTGTGCTCGTATAGCAAATATATGGACTGTTATTGAAGGTGCCATCGGAACGAAAAGTACAATAGACAATATTACTTAAATGGGGACAGTCGGGAGGAAACCATCACTTATAACACTGATCGTGTTATAAGTTATTGTATTTACCAGATATTCCTGGACCGCGAAAAATTAGAACAATATGGTAATATATGTTAACATTGGTACGGTACGGATATGGATGGGCGTGAGGCGGTTACTTTAGCCCGGGTTTTTCTCCAGCGACACGTCTTTGAATGTCCTCGCCGCCGGCAAATAAGTTTGTAAATTGATTGGTTGTATATTCAGGACGCTTTAACCACTTTTTGGTCATATCGCGTCAATGGGAGAAGGAAGGAAGAATAGAGCCATGTCCCCGGGGGTAACCCCGTACTCTGTGCGAAGAAGGAAATGGGATCTTTATCCTGCGACCACACAGACATGGCCACAGCAGGGCTCGAACCACCGACCCACGTGCCGTTAGGCTTTAAGGTGGCCAGAGCACTCAATGCGAGCGCTCTAGCCCACTGAGCTACCGGGTCGGCCCCTAGTTTGTAAATGGACTGTGCAGTGTGGTGTACACACATTCACCGTGTACAGGATGAGGACCGACACAAATTGTATGATGCTGTACAGTGGTAAGGCACAGTGACATCTTGATGTGACTGTAGTGTACACACACTCACCGTGTACAGGATGAGGACCGACACAAACTGTATGATGCTGTACAGTGGTAAGGCACAGTGACACCTTGATGTGACTGTGGTGTACACACACTCACCGTGTACAGGATGAGGACCGACACAAACTGTATGATGCTGTACAGTGGTAAGGCACAGTGACACCTTCATGTGACTGTGGTGTACACACACTCACCGTGTACAGGATGAGGACCGACACAAACTGTATGATGCTGTACAGTGGTAAGGCACAGTGACATCTTGATGTGACTATGGTGTACACACACTCACCGTGTACAGGATGAGGACCGACACAAACTGTATGATGCTGTACAGTGGTAAGGCACAGTGACATCTTGATGTGACTATGGTGTACACACACTCACCGTGTACAGGATGAGGACCGACACAAACTGTATGATGCTGTACAGTGGTAAGGCACAGTGACATCTTGATGTGACTGTAGTGTACACACACTCACCGTGTACAGGATGAGGACCGACACAAACTGTATGATGCTGTACAGTGGTAAGGCACAGTGACATCTTGATGTGACTATGGTGTACACACACTCACCGTGTACAGGATGAGGACCGACACAAACTGTATGATGCTGTACAGTGGTAAGGCACAGTGACACCTTGATGTGACTGTGGTGTACACACACTCACCGTGTACAGGATGAGGACCGACACAAACTGTATGATGCTGTACAGTGGTAAGGCACAGTGACATCTTGATGTGACTGTGGTGTACACACACTCACCGTGTACAGGATGAGGACCGACACAAACTGTATGATGCTGTACAGTGGTAAGGCACAGTGACACCTTGATGTGACTGTGGTGTACACACATTCACCGTGTACAGGATGAGGACCGACACAAACTGTATGATGCTGTACAGTGGTAAGGCACAGTGACATCTTGATGTGACTATGGTGTACACACACTCACCGTGTACAGGATGAGGACCGACACAAACTGTATGATGCTGTACAGTGGTAAGGCACAGTGACACCTTGATGTGACTGTAGTGTACACACACTCACCGTGTACAGGATGAGGACCGACACAAACTGTATGATGCTGTACAGTGGTAAGGCACAGTGACATCTTGATGTGACTGTGGTGTACACACACTCACCGTGTACAGGATGAGGACCGACACAAACTGTATGATGCTGTACAGTGGTAAGGCACAGTGACATCTTGATGTGACTGTGGTGTACACACACTCACCGTGTACAGGATGAGGACCGACACAAACTGTATGATGCTGTACAGTGGTAAGGCACAGTGACATCTTAATGTGACTGTGGTGTACACACACTCACCGTGTACAGGATGAGGACCGACACAAACTGTATGATGCTGTACAGTGGTAAGGCACAGTGACACCTTGATGTGACTGTGGTGTACACACACTCACCGTGTACAGGATGAGGACCGACACAAACTGTATGATGCTGTACAGTGGTAAGGCACAGTGACACCTTGATGTGACTGTGGTGTACACACACTCACCGTGTACAGGATGAGGACCGACACAAACTGTATGATGCTGTACAGTGGTAAGGCACGGTGACATCTTGATGTGATTGCGGTCTACACACACTCACCGTGTACAGGATGAGGACCGACACAAACTGTATGATGCTGTACAGCGCCATGTACTTAAAGACGCCGAATGACGTCACGAGAGCCGCGCGCCCCTCTCTGAAACAACAACGGTGGAGTACATGAGCACTTACAGCTAGCAGTCCAGCAGTAAATACCGGTACTCTGAAAACCGTTAAAATTAATGGAAATAAACATATATATGGCATGCAATAAACATATTGCCCGCTCATTGGCCGGTCCGGCAATGCCACGCTTTCTTGCGTGGTGGAAAGTTGCTGTATAAGCAGCTTTAACTTAAAATGTCATATATGAATGTAATATTTTCACAAAAACGGTGGATGACATGAGTGTGAAGTTACTAGGCCAGCAGTGACGACCGGCACTCTGCGAAACTGTTAAAATATGTTTTGATTGAAAATAATGTATTTTGGTGTATAATAATGCAATATATATTGGGGACGGTTGTTGTAGGCCAAATCGGTGCATCTCGAGCGGGACATTGTGGGTTTCTTGTGTGGTAGAAATCGTTGTAAATCCTCAGCTACATATCTTGCTCGTACACAAAGAAAGGATAGACCCTGGAGTTTGTGATAGCTAGTTATGGTCTTAAACTGGTACGCAACGATGAAGGCCATTGCAGTTGCTTAGCAAGGTCAAGGCCAGCACACACTACCAAGGCCGCGCCGTGTTGAGTGTCAAGGTCACGAGGGCGGTGAAGGTGACCGCCGGGGGGCGCCACGTACCTGATGACGGTGGGCACGCACTCTATGTTGGGGGTCCGGGAGGTGAAGGGGGAGGCGACGGAGGCCTCGGCCTCGGACAGCGAGATTCCCGCGTGAGCCGCCTTCAGGGCGCCGCAGTCGTTGGCGCCGTCACCGCACATCCCGACACAGTACCTGCAGCACACAGGCGTTATACTGGATAGCCGTTATACTGGGCAGGCGTTATACTGGGCAGGCGTTATACTGGGCAGGCGTTATACCAGGCAGGCGTTATACTGGGCAGGCCTTATACTGGGCAGGCGTTATATCACAGACAGACCGGCGTTATACTGGGCAGGCGTTATATCACAGACAGACCGGCGTTATACTGGGCAGGCGTTATATCACGAACAGACCGGCGTTATACTGGGGACATGCGTTATACTACATGCATGCATTACACTATATAAACCCGGACTCCGGACTCCGGCCCACTGGGCCCGGATGCCTGACGCCCCGGGATGGCCACTCACCCGATCTCCATGAGATTCTCCACCAGCTGCGCCTTTTGATCCGGAGACATCCGGGCGAACACCGTGCCCCGGACACAGACCTGTGGGACACCAGGGGCAGGAGGTCAGCGGGGAGGTCAGTGAGGTCAGTGAGGAGGTCAGTAAGGAGGTCGACAATGGCTGGTGGTGGTCGGTTAAAGTAGGACGCTCTAACCTCTGTAGGTCAGAGCGCGACAATGGCAAGGGCATAGGACGAGAGGGAGCCATGTCTAGGGGAAAAATTAACCCGCTTACTCTTTATGAACTTCAAGACATATTAGGATATTTATCCTGCAGAGACATTTGCAGCTGGAGCTCGAACCACGCACCGACCGCGGGAACTGACCCCGCAGAGCACTAGTCGAACGCGCTACCCACTAGGCCAAGGGGTGACTCTACACCACTGCACACATTGTGTAACAAAGAAAACAATAAATAGAGGCAGTAGCCAGCTCTTAACATGAGGGCTGCGGGGTGAGTGTATAATCCTGGCATGAGGGTTGGGTGCTGAGTGTTAGTTACCACATGTTACCCACTCACCCGTGACATGAGCGCCGGGAAGTACTGGGCGATAATACCGAAGCTGCGCCCTGACATGGCCAGGTGACAGCGGTGCTTGACCGGACCGCTCTCGACGTCCAAAGTCTCGTAGCTCTGCAAACACACAACATCTCGTCACGTGACCGCCCGGCTGGGGTGTTAGGAGGCCACAGTTGAATGGCTCGTTCACAGGAAAACAATGACATGTCAGCGAGAAAGTCCTGAGGATAACTTATTGTCAAACATTAACAATTATATGTAATAACTTTTATAATTGTATTTCTTAATGAAAATTAAAAAACAAAGAAACTATCGACGGTAAATATGAGTAGAAACCTAAGCTTATATGTTTAAAGGAAAAGCACCGTGATATGTAGTGGGCTGTCACTAATGAGGTATATATGTTATAACTATAAGCATATATAGTGTGCGTAAGAAATAGCAGTAGACTGTAACTATTGTGGTTAGTATATATAGTGCATGCAAAGTATAATAGACTTCACGTGCGAAAAAGTCAATATTTCAACAAATTTGGCGGGGGAGGGTTCCGTCAGATCGGAGGGAGGCGCCTTTGCTGTCGGAACAGCCGTAAACACTCTCCCAACAGGAGAAATTACAGTCCATTAATATACGGCAGGTGAGAAGTTGTTACGCCCTCTGTCGGAATAGTAAGTTCATGCGGGTGACGTCAGTGTGCTGACGTCATTACACAAGTATGTGCGTCCCGCACGCCCAATGTTTACTTCTTGTTGAAATAGTAACTTTAATAATAAGTTAAATATATCTATGCATATATATATACGCAAAACGATGGCAGTACTTGGAGTCAGTGAACGCACTGGTTCATTCCATACAGTGAACACACATCCCATGTCGCTATGTCGTGTTACTGGCTATGTATTATGCTCTACAGGAACATGCAGCATCACAACGAGACAAGAGGTCATCAAAAACACTTGTGACGTCACTATCTGTCGTCACAATTTATTTTTGTTAATTAAAGTTTCGCAGTCAGTTTTCAATCAGGTTTCACAAGGCAGAGATACGCTGTGGCGTCAGTCAGCCATGGTCTGAGACTGCACAGCTTCGAGACCTCCTCTTACATATTAATACATGTATATACTTAATTAGTATAATTAATTAGTAATTAATAAGTGAAAAAAGCAATTGGAACTAGTGAAAGAATCGCATGAAACGCAGCTTCCATCTGAAACACAAGCAAACATGACTTCGCAAATATCGGCCATCTTTAAAAAAGCGTGACTGGCACAAAGCATTCTGGGAAATATTTTGGTGTCATCTTGATGTTTTATACGGAGATAAATACCATATTTCCTGGTTATTAGCAAGGCATGTATAAAATTAATGAGCATGTGCAAAATTACATCCAAATTGCGTAAATTTTCCTTTACATAGATGACAACATCGTATGTTGAATTGTCTAGAGAATACGTTGTCTAGCGATGACGCCATCTTGACATCTCGCAAAGACCGAAATAATACCCAGAATGCATTGCACATGCAGAGGCGCCTCCCAGTGGAATAATCTGAGCTATGATTTGCGAAGTCGTCTATCGGGTGTGTGCGGTAGCGGCGCGGTGAGAAGGGGTGTCAGAGAGAGGGTTAATACTGAGAGAGGGTTAATAATGAGACAGGGTGACATTCATGCAACAGGGAGGGCAAGGTCACGTGGCGACACGTGGCGCAGCCGGCACTCACAGTCTCAGGTATTATCGCCACCTCGTCTCCAATGCCAACCTCCGGCGTGGAGCACGCGGCCTGAAATATGGCGCGGGAAGTCGCCGTTAAATAGGTCACGTGGGTACAGGGACGCCGTGAGATCTTAGCAGCGTAACCAGCCATGGGTGTACAGCTGTCTGTTTCCGCATAGCTCACGGACTACTCGTGCAGTGCATTTACATGTACTACCATGGTTCAGCACGTGGGTCCTGACATGGAAAATCTACCCTCTCAACCACAAAGCTGACGTTCCTGAAGTTTGTGAAACCCTTAAACTATTAAGTTATTATTATGCTGTTAACGATTGTGCAACCTTTTCGGTAACTCTTAGGTCTCAAACCGTTAACGTTCTTTCCGCTAGCTCTTGCCCTCCACACCGTTAACGTTTGTGCCAATTTTTTGGCAAATCTTAACTCCCAAACCGATAACGTTTTTGCCACGTTTTCGGCAAATCTGAACCCTCAAACCGTTGAAGTGTGTGCCTCTTTTCGTAACTCTTAACCTCCAAACCGTTAACGTTTGTGCTACATTTTCGGTAACTCTTAACCCCCAAACCGTTAATCCCGGTTAGGCCCATATGTGCACTAAACTGGCCAAAAACGCCTTCACCCACCCACCAAAGGACTCACGTTGTTGAGGTTGGTGGTGCTGTCGGGGTCAGAGTGGATACTGCCCTCCTCCGCCTCCTCGCCCCCCTCCCTGTCGGCGCCCAGGGGGTCGTTGCTGGCCAGCTCCCACTCTATCTTGGCGGGGTTGGCGTACTCCGGGGCCGTGGCGTTGACCAGGATCACTCTCTCCCCAGGCAGCACCATGCCGCACTGCCGCGCCACGCTCACCGCCGTCAGGATGTTGTCCCCTGGCGGACAACACACACACCAATGTCAGCCTCGCTCTCGAATTGAGATCAGCGGTCAAGACTTCTCGTCCCACTTTTAGTAATATAAAGGGGGCTAGCAATTATTATGAAATGTCGCGATTAAAGTCAAGCACAAATTAATCTACAAGTAGAGCGATTTATACATATTATTTATATATATTTTTATTTACTTATTATATAATTACGCCCGTAAAGTGTAATTATTACGCATTACTAGCAGTTTCTAAGCCTTAGTGCAGACACAGACACAGACGCTCGGCTAGATTTTAACTGTTTCCCTGACCTCATGTTGCCTAGTCATACGCGCAATATTTGTTCTCAATGTAATTTAGTTTGTGTGGATTCCTTTTCAGCATCGTATACACCATCGTATACATCGCATGTTAGTTACAATAATCGTTGCCACGACAACGTGACGTCACGTTACCTGTTGCCATGACAGTGCGGATCTCGGCCTGGTGTAGCTGGGTGATCACGGGGGTTGTCTCCGGCTTCAGCATGTTCTCCATCACCAGGAGACCGAGGAAGGTCAAGGCCGTCTCAGCCTCCTCCCTGCCAGGATACACGCGGGTCCATAGCAACGTTATATCTAACGCCATGATACACACGGGTCCATAGCCACGGTATATCTACATGGTAAATCGTATTTCATATTAATTCGTCGCTATGGACGCTAGATCTGTGATGTCCAACGTGCTCTTCTCGTCGGGGACAGATAAAACTTTGCATTTCGATGACGACATTCCGTAGAAATTACGTGGAGTAGTCGCAGTCTCATCAGGTGGTGATTGGGTGTGAGGGGGGGGGGGGGAGGGGGGCACACGTACCAGAAGAATCGTCGTCTAGAGTTTAGTATCATGATGCGGGGCTGCTCTCGCCCGCCGCGAACTATACCCTACTTCCGGGTTTAAATTTTTCGCGTCCTTGAACAATCCGCCAAGTTCACATCCTAATGTGTCGTACTGTATGGCGTTTGATCGCAGTCGCTCGCGGTCAACCGTACTACGGTACGCACCCCAGATGTGTGTTCGGGGGGGTGGGGGGGGGTGTCCAGGGGCAGTACGCACCTCGTGATTTGCTGCATCTGGTGGGTGTGTGGTTGGGGTAGCGGGCGGGGGGAGGGGCACAGCGGTACCTGGGGATCCCCTCTGCCTGGTGGCGGGAGGGTGGGTAGAGGGGCTGGCGGGGGGGTGGGGGGGAGGGCACAGGCCTACCTGGTGATCCGCTGGGCCTAGTGGGGTGTGAGTGGGGGTGGGGTGGGGAGAGGGGAGGGGAGGGGCACAACGGTACCTGGCGATCCGCTGGGCTTGGTGGGGTGTGAGTGGGGTGAGGGGGGGGGGGGCACAGCGGTACCTGGTGATCCGCTGGGCCTGGTGCCACGAGAGCTTGCGGTCCAGGGGGCGGTAGGCCACGGCGATGACGCGGTACCCTTTCATCGTGTATCTCTGGAGCACGTCGTAGAAGTCACTGGGCACTGGAACCAACACCAATACATAATGTACGGCAATCCTAGGGGCGCGCAATGCCAGGCACAGAACCTGGACTTGTCGACAACATTTGTACGTTTAATAGAGTAGTTTTCGACAACATTGTACATTTACTATAGTGCTTTTCGACAATATTGCACATTTACTGGAGTAATTTTGACAATAGTTGCACTCTTAGTGGGGTACTTTTCGAAAGTATTTTTACTTTTAAAGAAGTAGTCTTTGAAACTATGTATTTAAACTTTACCTAGAGTACATTGCATTTGGACTTGTCACACAGAGTGGCCACCTTCTCGCGGGGGGGGGGGGTGACCTAGTCACGTAGCTCACGGGATACTCACGCGTGGACTTGTCACACAGAGTAGCCACCTTCTCGGGGGCGCCCTTGCAGTAGAAGTCCATCTGCTCTGCGCCGAGTACGCGCACGATGACGCTCATCCGCTGGAGGCCGGAGGAGAAGGGGAACTGGCGCACGACGCCCACCTCGAAGGGCACCTGCACGATACACACCACACCGTGAAGACAAGCAGAACACAGCAAACCGGACGGTCCATCTCATAGCATAACCATCAACTTTGGACGGTCCATCTCATAGCATAACCATCGGCTTTGGACGGTCCATCTCATAGCATAACCATCAGCTTTGGACGGTCCATCTCATAGCATAACCATCGGGTTTGGACGGTCCATCTCATAGCATAACCATCGGGTTTGGACGGTCCATCTCATAGCATAACCATCGGGTTTGGACGGTCCATCTCATAGCATAACCATCGGCTTTGAACGGTCCATCTCATAGCATAACCATCAGCTTTGGACGGTCCATCTCATAGCATAACCATCAGCTTTGGACGGTCCATCTCATAGCATAACCATCAGCTTTGGACGGTCCATCTCATAGCATAACCATCAGCTTTGGACGGTCCATCTCATAGCATAACCATCAGCTTTGGACGGTCCATCTCATAGCATAACCATCAGCTTTGCACGGTCCATCTCATAGCATAACCATCAGCTTTGGACGGTCCATCTCATAGCATAACCATCAGCTTTGGACGGTCCATCTCATAGCATAACCATCGGCTTTGGACGGTCCATCTCATAGCATAACCATCAGCTTTGGACGGTCCATCTCATAGCATAACCATCAGCCTTGGACGGTCCATCTCATAGCATAACAATCAGCTTTGAACGGTCCATCTCATAGCATAACCATCAGCTTTGGACGGTCCATCTCATAGTATAACCATCGGCTTTGGATGGTCCATCTCATAGCATAACCATCGGCTTTGGACGGTCCATCTCATAGCATAAGCATCAGCTTTGGACGGTCCATCTCATAGCATAACAATCAGCCTTCGCAGCGTTTTACTATTTCTGGTAATACGTTGAAAACAATAGTTTGCTAGTGCTCTATTTTCTCTCATAACCCAACAATAAATTGTTGCTGGTGTTTACTTTTATCTCAGAACACAACATATTCGATGTTTTATTAAGTATATGTATTAGACTTTCTGGTGTACTATAATATTGATAATAAATACACAGACAGCCATAATACACTAGGAGGGATATTTCGTCAAAGGAGTTTGTTGGATTTACAGCCAATAACAGCCTCAGCATATTAACATCAGCACTAGGTCATGATTGCGTCATTACGGCGTCATCTTTACGTCATGATTGCGTCATATATGCGTCATCAACGCGTCATTTCTACGTCACGATTACGTTGTCACTACGTCACGATTGTGTTATCACTACGTCCTTAGTGTCATCTGCACGTCACGATTGCGTCATGATTACGTCATCTCTACACCATCAGTGCGTCAAGAATATGTCATCTGTATGTCACGATTGCGTCATCAAAACGTCATCCGTATGTGATAATTTTATTTCACCACTCCATGATTGCGTCACGATTGCGTCATCAATACATATTTGTTTGCATCCTGATTGTGTCACAATTGCGTCATCACTTACGTCATCATCGTCCTCGGTCTCGCCGATCGGTCGCACCACGGTGGGCATGAGATTGTCAAACTTGGAGGTGTCTGTCCCTGGCTCCTCCATCACCTGACACCGACCAAGGCGACATCAATACAGAATCGGGTGTTTTAGGCCAGATTTGTGCACACATGGATTATAGCGGACAGTAGAAGTTTCTTGGGTAAACTGGAATGAATCAGTTTATGGCAAAATCCACAGATTCCCATGACGCCCGACCAAGGAGGCGCGGTGACGTCACATAACATGTCACGTGACAAACTCCAAGGAAGCCAAAAAACGTTCAAAATTGAACATCAAATTTCACAATAAAATAACTAAATAAATATATAAATAGGCACTAAATAAATAGGCGGTAAATATATATAAATAGCATACTATATATAAATAGTAGACTAATCGCATTACATATTCCCACTGGCAGATTCCCCAGCATTGTTTGTTTCATTTCAGCACCGAATTCCGTAGACCGTATCGTACAATGCTGCCCTCTACTGGCCGAGCCAGTCAACGTGACCCATGAGCGGAGCAGACGTTTGTTCTCGTCACGCATGGATGATTCCCTCACCAGATGGCACCACTGCTTGGTGCGGTTTCTACGGCATTCGTGTGTGAAATGACATCATTACAAACTCACCCAGTTAATGGAGTTAAACATTTTCAGATCCAAGGGATCGCCTGTTAATTCGCCTTCAATGATTGTGAGCGAGTGGCACGTTGCCATTGCAATAACAAGGGATCCCTTGCGCGGCAGTTCTGCAGGGTTTTGTAGCGGCTTGCCGAGGCTGAAAATTTAACAAAATTTAAAACTGAATTGAAGACAACAATTTAAAACTAAATGTAAGACAATTTAACACTAAATGAAGACAATTTAACACTAAATGAAGACAATTTAACACTAAATGCAAGACAATTTAACACTAAATGTAAGACAATATGAAACTAAAAGTAAAACAATTTAAAACTAAATGTAACACAATTTGAAACTAAATTTAACAATTTAAAACTAAATGTAACAATTTAAAAATAAATGTAACAATTTAAAACTAAATGTAACAATTTAAAAATAAATGTAACAATTTAAAACTAAATGTAACAATTTAAAACTAGATGTAACACAATTTAAAACTAAATTTAACACAATTTAAAACTAAATTTAACACAATATAAACCTAAATTTAACACAATTTAAAACGTGTCCTGTCAACATTTAGACGAAGATAGTAATACAATACACTGACCTCATGCCTATCATGGGGATGACGCCCCACATGTCCAGGCCCTCCTCGGTGAGTGTGCCGGTCTGCCACAGGAAGACAGGGGGAGAGAGACGGTGTAAGTACTCGTGGAAGTCACGGGGGGCCGGCGCACCGCCCCATATCAGATACAACAGGTTAGGTAAACACAGTCCCTCAGTCAATGATTAAAAGTATGTAAAGTGTGACACCAAACAGACACCAACACATTAAATGGGTCAAGAATCATCCCGGAGATAATGAAAATTGGAGCTACAGGAAGCAGGTACCAAATGATCGTGTGCGGCACTGACGCTTATGATGTGTGAAATTGTGGCCACAGGATCGCATTCCCAAAGTAGTTTAATTCGTTTTAGTTTGAACAATTGATACGTAATAATAAAAATCGAAAACAAATTAGTCGTAAATGCTAGAATATCAATAATTTTCGCCCATAATTGTTTTGCTCGAATGTTCTTTTTATTGATCTTTTGTCGTCCATTGTGGTTACCTCAACCATGACTCAGCAAGTTTTCTTGTTTATCGCGCCAAAACTATGTAGTAGTTGCTTTTCAGATAATGAGCGAACACGTAACGTAAAAAGTTGGCCATATGAGCCATCTGCAGCGACAGAACCGAGGGTTCTACCGCCCCACCATTCACATTGACAATCCTTTGGCTGGTTGGTCTGAGCAATGCACTTTAAGATATCAGAGTAATATCGTTCCCATTAGGAAGACAAAGGGTAGATTTGAGCCATGTCCCCCCGGGTTGGGGGGGGGGGGGGTAACCCACTACTCTCTTCCACGAAGTATCCTTATGCTGCAGGATTATGGCTATTGGCGCGAACACGGCACACAATGGCTGGCCTGGCAGAACACGGCACACAATGGCTGGCCTGGCAGAGCACGGCACACAATGGCTGGCCTGGCATAACACGGCACACAATGGCTGGCCTGGCAGAACACGGCACACAATGGCTAGCCTGGCAGAGCACGGCACACAATGGCTGGCCTGGCAGAACACGGCACACAATGGCTGGCCTGGCAGAACACTGCACACAATGGCTAGCCTGGCAGAACACGGCACACAATGGCTGGCCTGGCAGAACACGGCACACAATGGCTGGCCTGGCAGAACACGGCACACAATGGCTGGCCTGGCAGAACACGGCACACAATGGCTGGCCTGGCAGAACACGGCACACAATGGCTGGCCTGGCAGAACACGGCACACAATGGCTGGCCTGGCAGAACACGGCACACAATGGCTGGCCTGGCAGAACACGGCACACAATGGCTGGCCTGGCAGAACACGGCACACAATGGCTGGCCTGGCAGAACACGGCACAAAATGGCTGGCCTGGCAGAACACGGCACACAATGGCTGGCCTGGCAGAACACGGCACACAATGGCTGGCCTGGCAGAACACGGCACACAATGGCTGGCCTGGTAGAACACGGCACACAATGGCTGGCCTGGCAGAACACGGCACACAATGGCTGGCCTGGCAGAGCACGGCACACAATGGCTGGCCTGGCAGAGCACGGCACACAATGGCTGGCCTGGCAGAACACGGCACACAATGGCTGGCCTGGCAGAACACGGCACACAATGGCTGGCCTGGCAGAACACGGCACACAATGGCTGGCCTGGCAGAACACGGCACACAATGGCTGGCCTGGCAGAACACGGCACACAATGGCTGGCCTGGCACAGCTCGCACCTCTCATCGTCTATGTCAGAGTCCACGAAACGCATTTCTTGTCGGTAAATAATGAATCAAACGTGAGCATTGCTTCGAGCGTGCGATTTGTGCTGAGATAAATATATTTAGCACGAGAAGCCTTGTCATATGCAGTTTCTCGCCAAAAAAAACCTTATTCAAATTTCACTCAGGGAGGAGGTGACAATGAAACTTTTTTTTCGAAAATGCCAATTCGCAGAGCGCGGGATGGGCTTATCCCGTCCCAGTGGCCTGTTTCACGAACGCTGTTTAGCCGGCTACGGGACTTAGTCGGCTAAAATTCCCCATCATTTACATAACGTCAGCCGACTAAACCCGGTAGTCCGCTCAACCGCGTTCATGCAATCCAGCCCTGGTGTCACAACGGGCTGGAGTCACGTGCGAGCGAGAACACGGGCAAACGCCCCGAGACTTGTACGCCGACCGGCTGACCTCATCGGGGCCGCCCCGTTAGCTCAGTGGGCTAGAGCGCTCGCATTGAGTGATCTGGCCACCTGAGAGCCTAACGGCACGTGGATCGGTAATTCGAGCCCCGCTGTGGCCATGTCTGTGTGGTCTCAGGATAAAGATCCCATGTCCTGCTTCGCAAAGAGTAGGGGGTTACCCCCGGGGACATGGCTCCACTGTCCCTTCCTTCTCCCATTGACGCGATATGGCCAAAAAGTGGTTAAAGCGTCCTGAATACACAGCCGACCAATCCGCTACTGACCTTATCGAAGACGATGAGCTTGAGTTTGCCGCAGATGTTGATGCGCTGCGGGCTGATGCAGAAGATTGCCTGCTTCTTGAGGCGGGACTGGGCGTAGGCCGTGCCGACTGTCATGGCGGCCGGCAGGGCGGGCGGCACCACGATGGTGATGATGTCCAGGGCACGGATCACCACCTTGTCCGCCGTCTCCTGCAACGCACACACGAGGGCGCCACCGCTCAGTTTCATTTGTCAGCACACTGGCCGCCGTGGAGATAGCTCCTGTATACCAAGCCAGACCAGGAGGGTGCGGGAGGGTGTGTGGGGGGGGGGGGGGGGGGCGGACCAGACAGCCCCACCGGGGCTGAGCACAGCAGTCCCAATATTATGCAAAATTCAAAATGCTTTATTTGCTTTATTTGTTTGTTACAATCATTCTATTTCTGATAGGACGGCAGTGACACCCCTGACTTACCCCGTTCCGGATAGGACGGCAGTGACACCCCTGACTTACCTCGTTCCTGATAGGACGGCAGTGACACCCCTGACTCACCCCGTTCCTGATAGGACAGCGGTGACACCCCTGACTCACCCCGTTCCTGATAAGGACAGCAGTGACACCCCTGACTTACCTCGTTCCTGATAGGACGGCAGTGACACCCCTGACTTACCTCGTTCCTGATAGGACGGCAGTGACACCCCTGACTCACCCCGTTCCTGATAGGACGGCAGTGACACCCCTGATTCACCCCGTTCCTGATAGGACAGCAGTGACACCCCTGACTTACCCCGTTCCTGATAAGGACAGCAGTGACACCCCTGACTTACCTCGTTCCTGATAGGACGGCAGTGACACCCCTGACTCACCCCGTTCCTGATAGGACAGCAGTGACACCCCTGACTTACCTCGTTCCTGATAGGACGGCAGTGACACCCCTGACTCACCCCGTTCCTGATAAGGACAGCAGTGACACCCCTGACTTACCTCGTTCCTGATAGGACGGCAGTGACACCCCTGACTTACCTCGTTCCTGATAGGACGGCAGTGACACCCCTGACTCACCCCGTTCCTGATAGGACGGCAGTGACACCCCTGATTCACCCCGTTCCTGATAGGACGGCAGTGACACCCCTGACTCACCCCGTTCCTGATAAGGACAGCAGTGACACCCCTGACTTACCTCGTTCCTGATAGGACGGCAGTGACACCCCTGACTCACCCCGTTCCTGATAGGACGGCAGTGACACCCCTGACTTACCTCGTTCCTGATAGGACGGCAGTGACACCCCTGACTCACCCCGTTCCTGATAGGACGGCAGTGACACCCCTGACTTACCTCGTTCCTGATAGGACGGCAGTGACACCCCTGACTCACCCCGTTCCTGATAGGACGGCAGTGACACCCCTGACTCACCCCGTTCCTGATAGGACAGCGGTGACACCCCTGACTCACCCCGTTCCTGATAAGGACAGCAGTGACACCCCTGACTTACCTCGTTCCTGATAGGACGGCAGTGACACCCCTGACTCACCCCGTTCCTGATAGGACAGCAGTGACACCCCTGACTCACCCCGTTCCGGATAGGACGGCAGTGACACCCCTGACTCACCCCGTTCCTGATAGGACGGCAGTGACACCCCTGACTTACCTCGTTCCTGATAGAACGGCAGTGACACCCCTGATTCACCCCGTTCCTGATAGGACAGCAGTGACACCCCTGACTTACCTCGTTCCTGATAGGACGGCAGTGACACCCCTGACTCACCCCGTTCCTGATAGGACGGCAGTGACACCCCTGACTTACCTCGTTCCTGATAGAACGGCAGTGACACCCCTGACTCACCCCGTTCCGGATAGGACGGCAGTGACACCCCTGACTCACCCCGTTCCTGATAGGACGGCAGTGACACCCCTGACTCACCCCGTTCCGGATAGGACGGCAGTGACACCCCTGACTTACCCCGTTCCTGATAGGACGGCAGTGACACCCCTGACTCACCCCGTTCCTGATAGGACGGCAGTGACACCCCTGACTCACTCCGTTCCTGATAGAACGGCAGTGACACCCCTGACTCACCCCGTTCCGGATAGGATGGCACTGACACCCCTGACTCACCCCGTTCCGGATGAGGATGAAGATACTGTAGATCATGCCGAGTGTGGCGATGCAGGCCAGGAAGCCAATGAACTTCATGGCGTCTTGGTAGAACTTGAATCCCATGGGTTTCGGGAAGAGGATGGAGCGGACGAGCTCTCCCTTCGCGGTGCTGAAGCCTGGAGCAAACAGTGATGGTAATATATCTAGTAGCGACACTTGTTGTGATGGTCACATATTTAATAGCAATAAAATAAAATAAAATAAAATGGCGTTTTAGTCCGCTTTTGTGCACACGATGGCTAAATCAGGCCAAGAAACCACCCAGGTTAACGCAATCAGGTTGGGCGTAACCTGAAGCATCTGAAGCATGCTTTATCACACCCCATTTGCCATTGTCTCAGATGGTTTCTTGGCAGTTCGTGCTGAAAAATGTTTTAAGACAATGGCGTCACCTGTTACAGATGGCATCCTAAGCACAGAGTCTGAAGGATAACGACCCACTTACCGGTCCGGACAACCACGGCCTTGACGTGACCGTCGCCATAGAAACGTGTCTGTATGACCTGGGTGCCGCTGAAGAGGGTGTGGCGCTTGTGGATGTCGAGGGAGTACACCTCGTCCCCCTCACTCGGGGTGATCGGAGTCTTTGTCACGGGCAGACTCTCCCCTAGCAACGCACAAACAATCCAAGTATTGGCACGGTGTTTCCACGGCAACGAACAAACAATCCAAGTATTAGCACGGTGTATCCCTGGCAACGCATAAACAATCCAAGTATTAGCACGGTGTCTCCCTGTCAACGAACAAACAATCCAAGTATTGACACGGTGTCTCCTTGGCAACGCACAAGCAGTCCAACGGTGTCTGCTTGGCAACGTATAAACAATACTAGTATTTGCATGGTGTTCCCCTAGCCACGTACAAACAATGAAACAAACATCTATCTTGTAACGCAGGCAACCATGAGGTAAATTAAATGGTCATAGCAGCATAAAACTTTGAGCTATTTACCCTTTTCCTGTCAACAGGCTCCCATTGACGATAACCTGCCTGTCAACAGGCTCTCATTGACGATAACATACCTGTCAACATGCTCTCATTGAAGATAACCTACCTGTCAACATATTCTTATGGACGATATCCCACCTGTCAACATGCTCTCATTGACGATACCCTACCTGTCAACATGCTCTCATTGACGATACCCTACCTCTCAACATGCTCTTATTGTCTTATTGACGATAACCTACCTGTCAACACGCTCTCATTGTCGATAACCTACGAGGCAACATGCTCTCATTGACGATAACCTACCTGTCAACATGCTCTCATTGACGATAATCTACCTGTCAACATGCTCTCATTGACGATAACCTACCTGTCAACACGCTCTCATTGTCGATAACCTACGAGGCAACATGCTCTCATTGACGATAACCTACCTGTCAACATGCTCTCATTGACGATAATCTACCTGTCAACATGCTCTCATTGACGATAACCTACCTGTCAACATGCTCTCATTGACGATAATCTACCTTTCAACATGCGCTCATTGACGATAACCTACCTGTCAACATGCTCTCATTGACGATAATCTACCTGTCAACATGCTCTCATTGACGATAACCTACCTGTCAACATGCTCTCATTGACGATAACCTACCTGTCAACATGCTTTCATTGACGATGGCGTTTCCGGTGAGAAGAACAGCGTCGCACATCATGAGACAACCACGTGGTGGGATAAGGATGACGTCACCGGGCACCAGCTGACTGGTCATCACCTCAGCTGTGTCTGGAATGGAAGAGATTGCAACATATAGGACGACGTCACCAAACACCAGCTGACTGGTCACTACCTCAGCTGTGTCTGGAATGGAAGAGATTGCAACATATAGGACGACGTCACCAAACACCAGCTGACTGGTCACTACCTCAGCTGTGTCTGGAATGAAAGAGCGTTCAACATATAGGATGACGTCATGAAACACCAGCTGACTGGTCACTACCTCAGCTGTGTCTGGAATGGAAGAGAGTTCAACATATAGGACGACGTCACCAAACACCAGCTGACTGGTCACTACCTCAGCTGTGTCTGGAATGGAAGAGATTGCAACATATAGGACGACGTCACCAAACACCAGCTGACTGGTCACTACCTCAGCTGTGTCTGGAATGAAAGAGCGTTCAACATATAGGATGACGTCACTAAACACCAGCTGACTGGTCACTACCTCAGCTGTGTCTGGAATAAAACAGCGTTCAACATATAGGATGACGTCATGAAACACCAGCTGACTGGTCACTACCTCAGCTGTGTCTGGAATGAAAGAGCGTTCAACATATAGGATGACGTCACCAAACACCAGCTGACTGGTCACTACCTCAGCTGTGTCTGGAATAAAAGAGCGTTCAACATATAGGATGACGTCACCAAACACCAGCTGACTGGTCACTACCTCAGCTGTGTCTGGAATGAAAGAGAGTTCAACATATAGGATGACGTCACCAAACACCAGCTGACTGGTCACTACCTCAGCTGTGTCTGGAATGAAAGAGAGTTCAACATATAGGATGAGGTCACCAAACACCAGCTGACTGGTCACTACCTCAGCTGTGTCTGGAAGGGGAGAGATTGCAACATATAGGATGACGTCACCAAACACCAGCTGACTGGTCACTACCTCAGCTGTGTCTGGAATGAAAGAGAGTTCAACATATAGGATGAGGTCACCAAACACCAGCTGACTGGTCACTACCTCAGCTGTGTCTGGAAGGGGAGAGATTGCAACATATAGGATGACGTCACCAAACACCAGCTGACTGGTCACTACCTCAGCTGTGTCTGGAATAAAAGAGCGTTCAACATATAGGATGACGTCACCAAACACCAGCTGACTGGTCACTACCTCAGCTGTGTCTGGAAGGGGAGAGATTGCAACATATAGGATGACGTCACCAAACACCAGCTGACTGGTCACTACCTCAGCTGTGTCTGGAATGAAAGAGAGTTCAACATATAGGATGACGTCACCAAACACCAGCTGACTGGTCACTACCTCAGCTGTGTCTGGAATGAAAGAGAGTTCAACATATAGGATGATGTCACCAAACACCAGCTGACTGGTCACTACCTCAGCTGTGTCTGGAATGAAAGAGAGTTCAACATATAGGATGATGTCACCAAACACCAGCTGACTGGTCACTACCTCAGCTGTGTCTGGAATGAAAGAAAGTTCAACATATAGGATGACGTCACCAAACACCAGCTGACTGGTCACTACCTCAGCTGTGTCTGGAATGAAAGAGAGTTCACCATATAGGATGACGTCACCAAACACCAGCTGACTGGTCACTACCTCAGCTGTGTCTGGAAGGGGAGAGATTGCAACATATAGGATGACGTCACCAAACACCAGCTGACTGGTCACTACCTCAGCTGTGTCTGGAATGAAAGAGAGTTCAACATATAGGATGACGTCACCAAACACCAGCTGACTGGTCACTACCTCAGCTGTGTCTGAAATGAAAGAGTTCAACATATAGGATGACGTCACCAAACACCAGCTGACTGGTCACTACCTCAGCTGTGTCTGGAATGAAAGAGAGTTCAACATATAGGATGACGTCACCCAACACCAGCTGACTGGTCACTACCTCAGCTGTGTCTGGAATGAAAGAGAGTTCAACATATAGGATGACGTCACCAAACACCAGCTGACTGGTCACTACCTCAGCTGTGTCTGGAAGGGGAGAGATTGCAACATATAGGATGACGTCACCAAACACCAGCTGACTGGTCACTACCTCAGCTGTGTCTGGAATGAAAGAGAGTTCAACATATAGGATGACGTCACCAAACACCAGCTGACTGGTCACTACCTCAGCTGTGTCTGGAATGAAAGAGAGTTCAACATATAGGATGACGTCACCAAACACCAGCTGACTGGTCACTACCTCAGCTGTGTCTGGAATGAAAGAGAGTTCAACATATAGGATGACGTCACCAAATACCAGCTGACTGGTCACTACCTCAGCTGTGTCTGGAATGAAAGAGGGTTCACCATATAGGATGACGTCACCAAACACCAGCTGACTGGTCACTACCTCAGCTGTGTCTGGAATGAAAGAGAGTTCAACATATAGGATGACGTCACCAAACACCAGCTGACTGGTCACTACCTCAGCTGTGTCTGGAATGAAAGAGAGGTCAACATATAGGATGACGTCACCAAATACCAGCTGACTGGTCACTACCTCAGCTGTGTCTGGAATGAAAGAGAGGTCAACATATAGGATGACGTCACCAAACACCAGCTGACTGGTCACTACCTCAGCTGTGTCTGGAATGAAAGAGAGTTCAACATATAGGATGACGTCACCAAACACCAGCTGACTGGTCACTACCTCAACTGTGTCTGGAATGAAAGAGAGTTCAACATATAGGATGACGTCACCAAACACCAGCTGACTGGTCACTACCTCAGCTGTGTCTGGAATGAAAAAGAGGTCAACATATAGGATGACGTCACCAAACACCAGCTGACTGGTCACTACCTCAGCTGTGTCTGGAATGAAAGAGAGGTCAACATATAGGATGACGTCACCAAACACCAGCTGACTGGTCACTACCTCAGCTGTGTCTGGAAGGGAAGCACGTTCAACACAGAGGATGACGTCACCGGGGACCCGCTGATTGGCTACAAAATGCAACATATGCCCTTTCACCCACGCTTCCTGTCTTTGTAACGGGCCGCCCAGCTGCCGACCCTACAAACCCTCTCCTACCCATCACCACCCCCCCCCCCCACCCCACCCACACACACACTGCCCCCACCCCACCCGGCAGCCTTACCTCCGTCGGGTCGCACCACAGAGGTCGTGGTCTCAGCGGCTGCCACCATCGCACGAAGATTCTCACTTTGCTGCAAACATGACAATAAAATAAGCATTTAAACTTTTATAGGTAACAGATTGACAGAAACTATCCACATCTAAATATTTACCTTAGTCATTAATAATTTTGTTTTTAGAATCACAATCAAGGAGGATGATTTTTTATTTCGGCGCCGAATGCGGTGGAAAACACGTGGAGCAGTGGCGCCATCTGATGGAGGAATCAGAATATTCGCAATGCTGACAAAATGGTGGCGGCTTGGCCGGCAGAGGGCAGCATTGTACTATGCAATATACGAAATTGGTCACAGTAATGAAGAGACGCAGAGACAGCATTGTACTACACAATATACGGAATTGGGCATTGAAATGAAGAGAAGCGGTCCTCCCCTCATGATAGGGGCGCAAAGCCGTTGTAGCAGGCGGCCCGGTACCTTTCTGATCTCATAGAGCTCCACCCCCATCGACACGGCCGAGATGAAGACGATACAGGTACCTTTCTGATCTCATACAGCTCCACCCCCAGCGACACGGCCGAGATGAAGACGATACAGGTACCTTTCTGATCTCATACAGCTCCACCCCCAGCGACACGGCCGAGATGAAGACGATACTGGTACCTTTCTGATCTCATACAGCTCCACCCCCAGCGACACGGCCGAGATGAAGACGATACAGGTACCTTTCTGATCTCATACAGCTCCACCCCCAGCGACACGGCCGAGATGAAGACGATACAGGTACCTTTCTGATCTCATACAGCTCCACCCCCAGCGACACGGCCGAGATGAAGACGATACAGGTACCTTTCTGACCTCATACAGCTCCACCACCAGCGACACAGCCGAGATGAAGACGATACAGGTACCTTTCTGACCTCATAGAGCTCCATCCCCAGCGACACGGCCGAGATGAAGACGATACAGGTACCTTTCTGATCTCATACAGCTCCACCCCCCAGCGACACGGCCGAGATGAAGACGATACAGGTACCTTTCTGATCTCATACAGCTCCACCCCCCAGCGACACGGCCGAGATGAAGACGATACAGGTATCTTTCTAATCTCATACAGCTCCACCCCCAGCGACACGGCCGAGATGAAGACGATACAGGTACCTTTCTGATCTCATACAGCTCCACCCCCAGCGACACGGCCGAGATGAAGACGATACAGGTACCTTTCTGATCTCATACAGCTCCACCCCCAGCGACACGGCCGAGATGAAGACGATACAGGTACCTTTCTGATCTCATACAGCTCCACCCCCAGCGACACGGCCGAGATGAAGACGATACAGGTACCTTTCTGATCTCATACAGCTCCACCCCCAGCGACACGGCCGAGATGAAGACGATACAGGTACCTTTCTGACCTCATACAGCTCCACCCCCAGCGACACGGCCGAGATGGAGACGATACAGGTACCTTTCTGATCTCATACAGCTCCACCCCCAGCGACACGGCCGAGATGAAGACGATACAGGTACCTTTCTGATCTCATACAGCTCCACCCCCAGCGACACGGCCGAGATGAAGACGATACAGGTACCTTTCTGATCTCATACAGCTCCACCCCCAGCGACACGGCCGAGATGAAGACGATACAGGTACCTTTCTGATCTCATACAGCTCCACCCCCAGCGACACGGCCGAGATGAAGACGATACAGGTACCTTTCTGATCTCATACAGCTCCACCCCCAGCGACACGGCCGAGATGAAGACGATGCAGGTACCTTTCTGATCTCATACAGCTCCATCCCCAGCGACACGGCCGAGATGAAGACGATACAGGTACCTTTCTGACCTCATACAGCTCCACCCCCAGCGACACGGCCGAGATGAAGACGATGCAGGTACCTTTCTGATCTCATACAGCTCCACCCCCAGCGACACGGCCGAGATGAAGACGATACAGGTACCTTTCTGATCTCATACAGCTCCACCCCCAGCGACACGGCCGAGATGAAGACGATACAGGTACCTTTCTGATCTCATACAGCTCCACCCCCAGCGACACGGCCGAGATGAAGACGATACAGGTACCTTTCTGATCTCATACAGCTCCACCCCCAGCGACACGGCCGAGATGAAGACGATACAGGTACCTTTCTGATCTCATACAGCTCCACCCCCAGCGACACGGCCGAGATGAAGACGATACAGGTACCTTTCTGATCTCATACAGCTCCACCCCCAGCGACACGGCCGAGATGAAGACGATACAGGTACCTTTCTGATCTCATACAGCTCCACCCCCAGCGACACGGCCGAGATGAAAACGATACAGGTACCTTTCTGATCTCATACAGCTCCACCCCCAGCGACACGGCCGAGATGGAGACGATACAGGTACCTTTCTGATCTCATACAGCTCCACCCCCAGCGACACGGCCAAGATGGAGACGATACAGGTACCTTTCTGATCTCATACAGCTCCACCCCCAGCGACACGGCCGAGATGAAGACGATACAGGTACCTTTCTGATCTCATACAGCTCCACCCCCAGCGACACGGCCGAGATGAAGACGATACAGGTACCTTTCTGATCTCATACAGCTCCACCCCCAGCGACACGGCCGAGATGGAGACGATACAGGTACCTTTCTGATCTCATACAGCTCCACCCCCAGCGACACGGCCGAGATGAAGACGATACAGGTACCTTTCTGATCTCATACAGCTCCACCCCCAGCGACACGGCCGAGATGAAGACGATACAGGTACCTTTCTGATCTCATACAGCTCCACCCCCAGCGACACGGCCGAGATGAAGACGATACAGGTACCTTTCTGATCTCATACAGCTCCACCCCCAGCGACACGGCCGAGATGAAGACGATACAGGCTGCGTACACGTAATACTGGTCCAGCGACCACAGGATGACGCTGCAGATTTGGAAGATGTAGAACGGGTTGAGCACCTGAAACAGCAAAATTCCACATAATGCAATGCTGCAGAATACAAACATGGAGCAAAACGGGTCTGGCGCATAATTAAAGACGGGGAAATTCGCACCAAAATTACATTGACATGCTTTTTGATTCAAACGTTTGACTTTGATTCAGTAGAAAAGTCAACCTGCGGGCTTACCTCTTGGAAGAACAGTGTCGCGTAGGATTTCACATCCACATCAATGGAATTTTCGCCAAACACCTGAATTCTGAAAAAGGCAAGAAAGAGGTAAAGAAATGAAACGGCCATTGCATCAACCCTTCCCCCCACGACCGTAGAATTATTGTTTACATTGCTTATATAGCAACGGTGACTGACTTCACTCTCCGTCAGCCCCTTGTATCCGTCAGACACCCCCCCCACTCCCCCCACACCTACTTGTAGAGCTCTTCCTCCTCCGTCAGCCCCTTGTATCCGTCAGACACCCCCCCCTCCCCCCACACCTACTTGTGGCCGCCATTGACAGCCCCCTCTTCCCTCCGCACCTACTTGTAGCCGCCATAGACACCCCCCTCCCCCAACACCTACTTGTAGAGCTCCTCCTTCTCCGTCAGCCCCTTGTAGTCGTCGTGTATCTGGCCGATGGTCGTGCCCTCCGGCAGGCCGTCCAGGCGGCTGAAGGCCTCCAGGGTCTGGTCCCACATGTAGCGGACGTCGTGGTGGTCCACGTACCGTAAGCACAGCCGCTGAGGACCCGGGCAAACGGCTTCACGATCAGTACCAGCAACCAACCATAGGTCACATCACAGACTAAGAAAGGGCCGCCCCGATAGCTCAGTGGGTTAGAGGGCCGCCCCGATAGCTCAGTGGGTTAGAGGGTCGCCTCGGTAGCTCAGTGGGTTAGAGGGCCGCCCGATGACTCAGTGGGTTAGAGGGCCGCTCCGATAGCTCAGTGGGTTAGAGGGCCGCCCCGATAGCTCAGTGGGTTAGAGGGCCGCTCCGATAGCTCAGTGGGTTTGAGGGCCGCTCCGATAGCTCAGTGGGTTAGAGGGCCGCCTCGATAGCTCAGTGGGTTAGAGGGCCGCCCCGATAGCTCAGTGGGTTAGAGAGCCGCCCCGATAGCTCAGTGGGTTAGAGGGCCGCTCCGATAGCTCAGTGGGTTAGAGGGCCGCTTCGGTAGCTCAGTGGGTTAGAGGGCCGCCCGATGACTCAGTGGGTTAGAGGGCCGCCCCGATAGCTCAGTGGGTTAGAGGGCCGCCCCGATAGCTCAGTGGGTTAGAGAGCCGCCCCGATAGCTCAGTGGGTTAGAGAGCCGCCCCGATAGCTCAGTGGGTTAGAGGGCCGCCCCGATAGCTCAGTGGGTTAGAGAGCCGCTCCGATAGCTCAGTCGGTTAGAGGGCCGCCCCGATAGCTCAGTGGGTTAGAGGGCCGCTCCGATAGCTCAGTGGGTTAGAGAGCCGCCTCGGTAGCTCAGTGGGTTAGAGGGCCGCCCCGATGACTCAGTGGGTTAGAGGGCCGCCCCGATGACTCAGTGGGTTAGAGGGCCGCCCCGATGACTCAGTGGGTTAGAGGGCCGCCCCGATAGCTCAGTGGGTTAGAGGGCCGCCCCGATAGCTCAGTGGGTTAGAGAGTCGCTCCGATAGCTCAGTCGGTTAGAGGGCCGCCCCGATAGCTCAGTGGGTTAGAGGGCCGCTCCGATAGCTCAGTGGGTTAGAGAGCCGCCTCGGTAGCTCAGTGGGTTAGAGGGCCGCCCCGATGACTCAGAGGGTTAGAGGGCCGCTCCGATAGCTCAGTGGGTTAGAGGGCCGCCCCGATAGCTCAGTGGGTTAGAAGGCCGCCCCGATAGCTCAGTGGGTTAGAGAGCCGCCTCGGTAGCTCAGTGGGTTAGAGGGCCGCCCCGATAGCTCAGTGGGTTAAAGGGCCGCCCCGATAGTTCAGTGGGTTAGAGGGCCGCTCCGATAGCTTAGTGGGTTAGAGGGCCGTCCCGATAGCTCAGTGGGTTAGAAGGCCGGCCCCGATGGCTCAGTGGGTTAGAGGGCCGCCCCGATAGCTCAGTGGGTTAGAAGGCCGCCCCGATAGATCAGTGGGTTAGAGGGCCGCCCCGATAGCTCAGTGGGTTAGAGGGCTGCCCCGATAGCTCAGTGGGTTAGAGGGCCGCCCCGATAGCTCAGTGGGTTAGAGGGCCGCCCCGATGGCTCAGTGGGTTAGAGGGCCGCCCCGATAGCTCAGTGGGTTAGAAGGCCGCCCCGATAGCTCAGTGGGTTAGAAGGCCGCCCCGATGGCTCAGTGGGTTAGAGGGCCGCCCCGATAGCTCAGTGGGCTAGAGAGCCGCCCCGATAGCTCAGTGGGTTAGAAGGCTGCCCCGATGGCTCAGTGGGTTAGAGGGCCGCCCCGATAGCTCAGTGGGTTAGAGGGCCGCCCCGATAGCTCAGTGGGTTAGAGGGCCGCTCTGATAGCTCAGTGTGTTAGAGGGCCACGTCGGTAGCTCAGTGGGTTAGAGGGCCGCCCCGATAGCTCAGTGGGTTAGAGCGCTCGCCTTGAGCGCTCTGACCACCTGAGAGCCTAAGGGCACGTGAATCGGTAGTTCGCGCCCCACTGTGGTCAGGTCTGTGTGGTCGCAAGATACAGATCCCATGTCCTTCGCAAAGAGTAGGGGGTTACCTCCGGGGACATGGCTCCACTCTCCCTTCGTTCTCCCATTGACGCGATATGGCCAAAAAGTGTACCAACAAAAAATATACAGCCAACCAGACCTCGTTACGCGTGTTACAACCCAGACAGCTGGGCGCTACGTCAGAGCCTGATCGAATTAAGGAGTTATGTACATATAACTGAAATGAATTGGTGTTTTAAGCCGCGTTTGTGGACACAAAGTCTTAACTGGGCAAAGGAATCTATCAAGATGATGAAGATAAAGAGATGAAACATGCCTCAGAGTAGGTAGCCTGAATCGGGTTCGAACTCACGATCTGCGTTTAGTGTGCTAACCACTGCACCAAGAAGGCGTCCCCAGGAACACGTACTAATAAAAACAGTTATATGTATTTTTTATGCATGATATCCATTCATATGTTAACGGCATATCTATGATCTTTGCCTTACCGGTCTGACGGTGAGCACTGTAGTGTCATCCATGTCGGTGACGGTGGCGTCATCTGTGTCCAGGTAAGCGAAGTCCCCCGGCGACTTGCTGCGGAAAACAACAGAGGGCGCCACTAGAAGGAAGGTCATTCTCACAGGAGAGCTACTGATTTCGCCAACTATATATGGCAAAGTAAATATGCGTACGACATTTGCAAATAGAGAAGCAGTTGTTAAACTGTAGCTAGGATACATGAGGTAGGAACGATAATTAGAGATCATGCGCATGCAGAAT
>OZ025253.1:44287088-44399757 GCA_964019135.1 Arenicola marina | reverse complement strand
CGGCCCGATAGCTCAGTGTCTTCTCTACGCCGGTCACTGGGGCCGGCCCGATAGCTCAGTGTCTTCTCTACGCCGGTCACTGGGGCCGGCCCGATAGCTCAGTGTCTTCTCTACGCCGGTCACTGGGGGCCGGCCCGATAGCTCAGTGTCTTCTCTTCGCCGGTCACTGGGGCCGGCCCGATTGCTCAGTGTCTTCTCTACGGCGGTCACTGGGGCCGCCCCGATAGCTCAGTGTCTTCTCTACGCCGGTCACTGGGGCCGGCCCGATAGCTCAGTGTCTTCTCTACGCCGGTCACTGAGGCCGGCCCGATAGCTCAGTGTCTTCTCTACGCCGGTCACTGGGGCCGGCCCGATAGCTCAGTGTCTTCTCTACGCCGGTCACTGGGGCCGGCGCGATAGCTCAGTGGGTTAGAGGGCCGCTCCGATAGCTCAGTGGGTTTGAGGGCCGCTCCGATAGCTCAGTGGGTTAGAGGGCCGCCTCGATAGCTCAGTGGGTTAGAGGGCCGCCCCGATAGCTCAGTGGGTTAGAGAGCCGCCCCGATAGCTCAGTGGGTTAGAGGGCCGCTCCGATAGCTCAGTGGGTTAGAGGGCCGCTTCGGTAGCTCAGTGGGTTAGAGGGCCGCCCGATGACTCAGTGGGTTAGAGGGCCGCCCCGATAGCTCAGTGGGTTAGAGGGCCGCCCCGATAGCTCAGTGGGTTAGAGAGCCGCCCCGATAGCTCAGTGGGTTAGAGAGCCGCCCCGATAGCTCAGTGGGTTAGAGGGCCGCCCCGATAGCTCAGTGGGTTAGAGAGCCGCTCCGATAGCTCAGTCGGTTAGAGGGCCGCCCCGATAGCTCAGTGGGTTAGAGGGCCGCTCCGATAGCTCAGTGGGTTAGAGAGCCGCCTCGGTAGCTCAGTGGGTTAGAGGGCCGCCCCGATGACTCAGTGGGTTAGAGGGCCGCCCCGATGACTCAGTGGGTTAGAGGGCCGCCCCGATGACTCAGTGGGTTAGAGGGCCGCCCCGATAGCTCAGTGGGTTAGAGGGCCGCCCCGATAGCTCAGTGGGTTAGAGAGCCGCTCCGATAGCTCAGTCGGTTAGAGGGCCGCCCCGATAGCTCAGTGGGTTAGAGGGCCGCTCCGATAGCTCAGTGGGTTAGAGAGCCGCCTCGGTAGCTCAGTGGGTTAGAGGGCCGCCCCGATGACTCAGAGGGTTAGAGGGCCGCTCCGATAGCTCAGTGGGTTAGAGGGCCGCCCCGATAGCTCAGTGGGTTAGAAGGCCGCCCCGATAGCTCAGTGGGTTAGAGAGCCGCCTCGGTAGCTCAGTGGGTTAGAGGGCCGCCCCGATAGCTCAGTGGGTTAAAGGGCCGCCCCGATAGTTCAGTGGGTTAGAGGGCCGCTCCGATAGCTTAGTGGGTTAGAGGGCCGCCCCGATAGCTCAGTGGGTTAGAAGGCCGGCCCCGATGGCTCAGTGGGTTAGAGGGCCGCCCCGATAGCTCAGTGGGTTAGAAGGCCGCCCCGATAGATCAGTGGGTTAGAGGGCCGCCCCGATAGCTCAGTGGGTTAGAGGGCCGCCCCGATAGCTCAGTGGGTTAGAGGGCCGCCCCGATAGCTCAGTGGGTTAGAGGGCCGCCCCGATGGCTCAGTGGGTTAGAGGGCCGCCCCGATAGCTCAGTGGGTTAGAAGGCCGCCCCGATAGCTCAGTGGGTTAGAAGGCCGCCCCGATGGCTCAGTGGGTTAGAGGGCCGCCCCGATAGCTCAGTGGGCTAGAGAGCCGCCCCGATAGCTCAGTGGGTTAGAAGGCTGCCCCGATGGCTCAGTGGGTTAGAGGGCCGCCCCGATAGCTCAGTGGGTTAGAGGGCCGCCCCGATAGCTCAGTGGGTTAGAGGGCCGCTCTGATAGCTCAGTGTGTTAGAGGGCCACGTCGGTAGCTCAGTGGGTTAGAGGGCCGCCCCGATAGCTCAGTGGGTTAGAGCGCTCGCCTTGAGCGCTCTGACCACCTGAGAGCCTAAGGGCACGTGAATCGGTAGTTCGCGCCCCACTGTGGCCAGGTCTGTGTGGTCGCAAGATACAGATCCCATGTCCTTCGCAAAGAGTAGGGGGTTACCTCCGGGGACATGGCTCCACTCTCCCTTCGTTCTCCCATTGACGCGATATGGCCAAAAAGTGTACCAACAAAAAATATACAGCCAACCAGACCTCGTTACGCGTGTTACAACCCAGACAGCTGGGCGCTACGTCAGAGCCTGATCGAATTAAGGAGTTATGTACATATAACTGAAATGAATTGGTGTTTTAAGCCGCGTTTGTGGACACAAAGTCTTAACTGGGCAAAGGAATCTATCAAGATGATGAAGATAAAGAGATGAAACATGCCTCAGAGTAGGTAGCCTGAACCGGGTTCGAACTCACGATCTGCGGTTTAGTGTGCTAACCACTGCACCAAGAAGGCGTCCCCAGGAACACGTACTAATAAAAACAGTTATATGTATTTTTTATGCATGATATCCATTCATATGTTAACGGCATATCTATGAGCTTTGCCTTACCGGTCTGACGGTGAGCACTGTAGTGTCATCCATGTCGGTGACGGTGGCGCCATCTGTGTCCAGGTAAGCGAAGTCCCCCGGCGACTTGCTGCGGAAAACAACAGAGGGCGCCACTAGAAGGAAGTCATTCTCACAGGAGAGCTACTGATTTCGCCAACTATATATGGCAAAGTAAATATGCGTACGACATTTGCAAATAGAGAAGCAGTTGTTAAACTGTAGCTAGGATACATGAGGTAGGAACGATAATTAGAGATCATGCGCATGCAGAATTAGAGTTAAGCCTGGAGTTCAGGGATGAGCATGCCCATCCCATGGCAAGCACATGCTAACTATGGTGAAGGGTGAGCAGATAATGATGTTGTTGGTATGCGGGGAAGGGACGGAGACCAGGGGCGGGGGTGCGGGGGTGAGGGGAAGGGATGGGGACCAGGGGCGGGGGTGCGGGGAAGAGATGGGGACCAGGGCGGGGGTGCGGGGGTGGGGGGAAGGGATGGGGACCAGGGGCGGGGGTGCGGGGGTGGGGGGAAGGGATGGGGACCAGGGGCGGGGGTGCGGGGGTACGGGGGTGGGGGGCAGGTACCTGTTGACTGGGTCCACACTGGAGTAGGTAGTGTACCTGTTTGACGGCAGGCGGCGTGCAGGTGGAGGAGCGACAGAGTCAGTATAACATTCAACACAAACTACTAACATAAAGTCAACATATGAGGCAACGTTATGTCGACATGAGGTCATGCGAACATATCAAATAGCCTATTAAGTCAAGGAAAAATTAGTGAGATAATGAAAATATTAGAGGCAGTTGATTACGTCAGGCACATAACACATAGACACCATTAGGGCCGACTTGACGATGAAGTACATGGCATACTCGTATGCTGTCGTGAACGTTAGCTTTCTCAGCCATACAAGTTAGTCAACAACGCTGGCCCTGACAGAAATACATGTTAGTCAACAAAGGTTAGCTACAAAGAAAATACATGTTTGTCAACAACGTTAGCTCTAGAGGCAATACATGTTAATCAACAACGTTAGGTTTATCACATAAGAGCCATAAACGTTAGCTCTATCACATAAAAGCCATAAACGTTAGCTCTATCACACGATAGTCAGTGATAAACGTTAGCTGAGTGCCATGTTAGTTAGAGCTGTCATTAGTAAGGTTAAACAAGGTAACGTTAAGTGAAGCACAGAGACTCGAGGGCCTGTCTCAGTCGGACAGGGCAAGAGTGACAGTGTTTGAAAGCGGAGAGACACTGTGACCACGCACAGGTCTAGCCATAGGCCAGTGAGACACTGTGACCACGCATAGGTCTAGCCATAGGCCAGTGAGACACAGTGACCAGAAATGGTGCAAAACAGAAATTTGAAGGCAAAAAATAAGTAAAAAAGATGAGAAAGAAAAGAGATGAGTTTTTCACAATTTTTTTACACATCCATAGAAAGCTATCTGCATACATAGATGAAATTATTCATGGCAAGCTTACCAGGCCGGTCTGTAACTTATCACTGGATGCCGTTAGAGCCAGGCAGCATTTGTTGTCTTTGCGGTGTTGCAGCGCATAATGGCGCGGCTGGCGATGATCGAATAAATTTGGCCAGAAAAAGCCCTGACATTGCAAGTGAAGATAATAAATCAAAGTATTTTCTTTCCGCCAGGTCAGTAAATTGCATAAGGATTCTGGAAAGATACATATTTTGTCGGATAGTTAAAAACTGTGCGCCCTATACGCGAAAATATGCGCTGCAACACCACACAGACAGCAAATGCTGCCTGGCTCTAACGGCACACAGGCTGCTTAGAGGCAGGCCTGGTAAATGGCAAGCATGCAGAACAGATCATGTATTTGTTAAAACTGTTTATTATTTATTGAAACTGCACACTTGGAGAGATGCAATGTCAGCAAGTTAGTCAGAAATAATTGTATGTATAATCTTTATTGCAATGGAGTAGAATCTAGCGATAAAAGGATTTGGCAATGTATCTCTGCATTGCAAAATTCTGCTGTTTTCTGTCAAAATACTGTTGTTGTAAGAGGCTTTTGGCGCATGGAGGCTGAGTTGGGCCAAGAAACCTCCGGGCACAATGAGCTAGCTGTCGAAAGGTTAAAATACATGCCATATACAAGTGTCATTGGTCACGACGACGAGAAAACCTTGAATTTGTCCATTTTTGTATTACCAACCTCTTCCCCATGTCAAATAAGTATATTCTGTCTTGCATTTATATCCTGAAAGCCTGTGGGCTATCCGGAGAGAAGCAATTTGGTCACCGGAGCAGAAGTTGGTGGCCGGCTTTATATCCCTGCGCGCCTGTTCGCCGTTCGGTAGTTTGTGTGTGATGTCGACCGCGACTCGCTATCACGTCCGCGCGCGATATAAATAAACTGCGCAGTTTTATGTTGAAATTGTTCTTTTACAGACTCTCAGAGGAATAAAACATATATGCATCACAATTTTGAGATATTTTAGTCTTGATTCCAAAATGTAAAAAAAATCTAAGATGGCGCATGTAAGCATATTGCTTTAACACCTCTCGTGAATAATGACAAGAGAATTTGAATTATAAATTTGAACCATCGATGCATTTAGAACAAGATGATGTACATTTCATCTGTTGGCTCTAACAATTCAAGTGCAAAAAAGGACAGCAAATATAGGATAGCTTTTTACCGCTGTCCACTAGGCGACCAGCTGCTTTTGCGGCAAGATTTCCCGTGTGAGTTTTAAACCCACCAAACATTCAAGACTATGTTCCGACCACTTCGAGCAAAATTGCTTTGAGGAAGATCTGTATGCTAAGTACATAGGCAGAGGACCAAACGAACCTATAAAGCTGAGGCTGAAGCTGTTCCAACCATATTTTGCCATCGCCATCCCCTGCCTCCATCCCCTGCTGCACAATATGCACATGGCCCGCCAGTCGACCCGGCTGCTAGCTTCACGCACCTCCTCTCCTCCCCCTACACCTCCCCACCACCCATATAGACCGCCACCCCACCCACCCTAACCCATACGGCGATTCTGGTGGTACGGCCGTCCTGACTATACACCCTACAGCGACAGTGAGTTTCTAAGATACAAGGCTAAGAAGCTGTATCAAGTTACACCATCGACTGCCACTATAAACATCCAGAAGTACCATCCGCGTAAAAACTCTAACGCGATGTAAGTAGGTAATTAAACCGCTTCGATATTATATCTACTGATCGCTTCATCGCCCGTAACGTTATCATCAGCGCGCTGAGGCGGGCGCCAATGGCAAGTTGGATGGTCGTGCAAAAGGGTTTGGAACTTCATTAATGTAGGTTTACAAAAACTTACATTGTGTGTAATAATTCCCTATAGTTTAACTGGAAATGTTAATGATATGGGCCCGGCATTTCCCTCCAACTATAACGATCCAGTCCTAGAGAGTGAAGATATAACCCTAACGACTCGGTGTGTCGATAGTCGGTGATTGAGTAGCTATTATGTCAATATAAATATAACTCGTTGGAGGTTGGGACCAGTAATGTGTACCTAACAAGTACTCTAACCCCAATCATGTAAGGTCCCCGGAACGCACATGTCATCAGGACATACGGTGGCCTCAATCCTATAGTAAGGACGTATGAAGGAGCCTCTCATCAGAGGTCATAGAGATATAAAATACGGAATAATAACGAGGTCATTGACTGTGTCTACGGAACCGTATTAAGCCGCATCGCCTGGCTGTATCAGTGCACGTAGGAGGTGGCGGGGGTGGGGAAGGGAGGTGACGTGGGGGAGGTAGCGGGGAGGCAAGGTGGCTGGTGACGGGGGGTGGAGAGGGGAGATGGCGGGGGGGGGGGGAGGTAGCGGGGAGGGGAGGTGGCTGGTGGCGGGGGGTGGAGAGGGGAGGTGGCGGGGGGGGGGGTAGCGGGGAGGGGAGGTAGCGGGGAGGGGAGGTGGCGGGGTCGGAGAGGGGTTGTGGCGGGTGGCGGGGGGCGGGTTCGGGGGAGAGGTGAGATGGCGAGTGGCGGGGGTGGAGACGGGAGGTGGCGGGGTTGGGGAGGAGCATGGGAGGGAGTGAGGAGGGTGGCGAAGGGGGGAGGGGGGGGGGGGTGGGAGCGGCTTAATTTTCATTGGCGGCCATAACCAACCCTCACTTCCCGGTACATACACAAACACACACCAGACGCGTTGTGCCGCAACCTTCAAACATCAATTATTGACTAGAGCACCCCCCCCACACTCCCCTCCCCCAGTCGACAGCTGCTAAATACGTCAAAATCAACTTTGTAGGGTCTACCCACAACAAAACCCATATAGCAATCTCTCATCATCGCACGCCACGGATGTCGGTATATATACCATACCCCCCACCACCGCACCCTCACCCCCCCCCCGTCCGTCCGCTGAACGCTCGATATTAGAACAGATCGATAGGTAGTCTTCGCCGCCGGGCTGAGGGTTGTCGTAGTCAGCGCGGGTCGTGACCCAGCCTCCTCTCACCTCACCCCCCCCCCCCCCCGGCCACCCCCCACAGGGACCCCCGACACCTGCTGCTGCTGCCGTTTACTCACCGAGGTTTGTCTGAAGCATCGTACGTATAGTCCGCCCCGGGGTAGCGGGGATGAGGTTAGGAATGTTGGTGTTTTAGGCCACTTTTGTGCACATACAGGCTAAATTGGGCCAAGGAACCTCCCGAGACGATGAAGGATGAAGGAATGAAACATGCCCCAGATTAGGCGCCCGAGCCCGGATTAGAACCCAGGACCTATTGATCTGCGGTCTAGTGCGCTAATGCGGGGATGAGGTTAGAGAGTGAGGGGTGGAGGGGTGGAGTAGGACTAGGGGGGGGGGGGAGGAAATCACGTGCGAAGGGAAGGCTTACTGCCCACACTACCGGGGGGGGGGGATCACACGATAAAAAAACACAAATATTTAATGAAATCAAACATCATGTCAGGCCTACTTTGTACACATAGGCTGGGCTGGCCGCCCGAGACCTCTCCGTGGCCCAATGACATGGCGTGGGATGAATCAGGTGCCAGATACAGGTATCAGGGCGCGAACCCACGACCTGTTGATCTGCAGCCCCGGCGAGTTAGCAGCTCATTTAACCACGCACAATGATATTGATATTGAGACCATACGAAAAGTAATAACGCTATCTGTCATCTCCTAAATTGACCCGAAATTGGTTTTTTCCAAAATCATTTTTGAGTCTGCTCTGTTTTAATATCACTCACGCTCTACCGCAGAAGGCCTAGCATTTTGCACGATAATCGATATAGCGTGGACATATATTTTGTGGATATATACCATGGATGGTAGACTGGCCGCACGCACGCGACGCGGGCAGTAGGGCCAACGCCAATCAAAACCGAAAACGAGGCTCTGACTTGTACGCTGTAACCCGGACACGCCCCGTCAGTTTCTTCATTGCCCCATCATTGGATTTTAACTCGATCGCTTCCATTTAATTGCAGAATTCTCTAACCCAGACGTGGGGTAGGTCCATAGAACCCTTGGGCAGCACGAATGTCTAACACCCTCCGCCATGTGTTTAATCCCCGCCCCTCTCCCTCCCCCGCGGCCAAGTTTGTCAGATTCAGATTCAACGTTTTGTATTGGAGAACCGAAAACAATTAACACGATCATCAGTTAAACAACTCACTATGGGTGCTCCATTCAAAACCAAAACCAAAACCATTGACGCGATGTGACCAAAAAGTGGTTACAGTGTGCCTGAATATACAACCAAGCAACCAGACAAGGCCGGCGTGACGACCCCGGGGCCGTCACGAGGACTCACCCTTCTTGTAGGCGCCGCAGAGTGACAGGCTGCACGAACACGTTGCCAAAGACGTCCTGGCGGCGACACGGGGATAAACGACCAACGCCAAAGTCAGAAATGGATGTCGATAGCGGTATATTGAGTATATTACACCGAAAGATAAAATCTAAAAGTAACGGTAAATACAAAAGACTTTCTATATTTAAATAATGGTCGTTCTTCCACATTTCACGGAGATTGTTTCAGAATAGCTCACATATTGCCCATGCCAAACATTTATTACAACAGTCCCTTTCGCGGGTTCCAACATGGCAGACTGACCGGAACAACAGCATGATGATAATGCCCTGTATATGCAATAACCGAGGCATCTCGCTATGTTACTATTATATTAAAATGACCCATAAGTATGCTGATCGGAGTTGGTAGACCGCAATATCTTTTACCATGGGATCCCGAGAGAAGGACTCGTACATGTAGGAATGGTTGTGAACTAAGGAACAGAGGACACTCACCCTCAACACGACTGTATCCGCCACCAGCAGACGACAGCGATCCTTCGTGATCTTCACCTTCCATTCCGGACGCCAATAGGTGACAAGTAGCAGGATCCCCAAGGTCAGAACGACTCCGATCCAGAAGAGAACGACCTTCCAGGTACATAGCCTGTACCCTACACACACCTGTAAGGTAACAGTTCACACCTGTAAGGTAACAGTTCACACCTGTAAGGTAACAGTTCACACCTGTAAGGTAATAGTTCACACACCTGTAAGGTAACAGTTCACACACCTGTAAGGTAACAGTTCACACCTGTAAGGTAACAGTTCACACCTGTAAGGTAATAGTTCACACACCTGTAAGGTAACAGTTCACACACCTGTAAGGTAGCAGTTCACACCTGTAAGGTAACAGTTCACACACCTGTAAGGTAACAGTTCACACACCTGTATAGTAACAGTTCACACACCTGTAAGGTAACAGTTCACACACCTGTAAGGTAACAGTTCACACACCTGTAAGGTAACAGTTCACACACCTGTAAGGTAACAGTTCACACACCTGTAAGGTAACAGTTCACACGCCTGTAAGGTAATAGTTCACACCTGTAAGGTAACAGTTCACACACCTATAAGGTAACAGTTCACACACCTGTAAGGTAACAGTTCACACGCCTGTAAGGTAATAGTTCACACCTGTAAGGTAACAGTTCACACCTGTAAGGTAACAGTTCACACCTGTAAGGTAACAGTTCACACACCTGTAAGGTAACAGTTCATACCTGTAAGGTAACAGTTCACACACCTGTAAGGTAGCAGTTCACACACCTGTAAGGTAACAGTTCACACACCTGTAAGGTAACAGTTCACACACCTGTACGGTAACAGTTCACACCTGTAAGGTAACAGTACACATACCTGTAAGGTAACAGTTCACACACCTGTAAGGTAACAGTTCACACACCTGTAAGGTAACAGTTCACACCTGTAAGGTAACAGTACACATACCTGTAAGGTAACAGTTCATACCTGTAAGGTAACAGTTCACACACCTGTAAGGTAACAGTTCACACACCTGTAAGGTAACAGTTCACACACCTGTAAGGTAACAGTTCACACACCTGTAAGGTAACAGTTCACACCTGTAAGGTAACAGTACACATACCTGTAAGGTAACAGTTCACACACCTGTAAGGTAACAGTTCACACACCTGTAAGGTAACAGTTCACACCTGTAAGGTAACAGTACACATACCTGTAAGGTAACAGTTCACACACCTGTAAGGTAGCAGTTCACACACCTGTAAGGTAGCAGTTCACACCTGTAAGGTAACAGTTCACACACCTGTAAGGTAACAGTTCACACACCTGTAAGGTAACAGTTCACACCTGTAAGGTAACAGTACACATACCTGTAAGGTAACAGTTCACACACCTGTAAGGTAGCAGTTCACACACCTGTAAGGTAACAGTTCACACACCTGTAAGGTAACAGTTCACACACCTGTAAGGTAACAGTTCACATACCTGTAAGGTAACAGTTCACACACCTGTAAGGTAACAGTACACATACCTGTAAGGTAACAGTACACATACCTGTAAGGTAACAGTTCATACCTGTAAGGTAACAGTTCACACACCTGTAAGGTAACAGTTCACACACCTGTAAGGTAACAGTTCACACACCTGTAAGGTAACAGTTCACACACCTGTAAGGTAACAGTTCACATACCTGTAAGGTAACAGTACACATACCTGTAAGGTAACAGTTCATACCTGTAAGGTAATAGTAACACACACATATAAGATAAACACATAAAGTTAGCACAGCATAACTGGAACATCAGTACATATACGGTTAATCGCGTTCACCTTGAAGGTTAATTGAGATGCCCCATTTGAGATGTAAACCAACTATCCGCTGTCTCTTTTCCTACCAGTTCCTCTTCTGTGCCTTTATTGAAGAGTTGCCAGTCCGAGGCGCCACAGGGTCCGGCGGGAACATCACTGCCGTTACACGCTGCTTTCCCGTCCCTCGAGGTCCCATTGTTGGCTATTGAGTTGGAGTCGCCAGCAGATGGCGCCACTGGGGTGTCTGTCACAGTTGTCGCATCCCCGGAGCCTCGTTCTGGCAGAGTACCGTACGTCTTCTGCTTCTCCATGATGCTGTGCTACCTGGAGATGTACAGCAACATACACCAATTGGTTCAGTCTCATGCGCCACAGAGTTTCTCAATAATAAGAAAATATATAATAATAATCATTAATGTAAGCAACAAGGACAATGTCAAATGTCAATAATATTTAACAAACATCAGTTGAAACTGATACAACAAAACTGCCACAATTTATCTTCTACATATGTAAATGATGTGAGTCTATATGTAGAGATAACTTGCTGCATGGGTAAATTCGTTGGTAAAGTCATAGCATGCATACATTATATAGATCATGAGCAAATCACTTTTACAGCAATATATTCCATCCCCTATGAGAAAGTATCTTTTCGCCTACTACAACATCAAAATGACAAAATATCACTGCCATTTTTTGCTTTATCAAATATGATATGTATGTGACAGTTATTTTATATGGTAGTTATATCATCAGTATATGGATTACTGTTTTTAAATTTCATTTTAATGCAGTGACATGTCAAAGATATATATATATAAACATATATAGCACAGACTTGTTTGAGGTTGTATATATATCTTGTAGGTATAGGGCAAAATATAAACAGCAGATAGGACCAATACTCTCTTAAATCTACAAAAATAAACTCAAGGTCTCAAGACCATACATTTCCATTAGTCAATTATCTTAAAAAAAGTGTTTGGTGAGATATTCTTTTTGATCCACAATACAATTCTCTATTTGGTAGTGGTAATGATGTAACCATATCTGGCCAGTTATTGCACAGACACCAGTGGGTAAAATTAGCAGAGAAATTCAGATCTCTTGCAAGTTTACAAAATAGATGTCAAAATAGCTGTCACACATGAAGGCATCTATCTGGTAAGAGTTTGGATACAAATTCATATAAACAAAATAACAAAAGTACACTTCAGCAAGTGTGCAGTCGCTGTACCTTCACAATCACTGGCGCCACCTTCTATGCTCCATAGCCATTAATAGATGTATTGCTCAAAAACACAACTCAATTGATACAGCAGTGGACAGGTACATGGGGTACATATATATACATACAGATAACGGGTATTGACCATCGTGGCTGCCAACCATAGCCATGTTGACATGGTTAATATAAGCCTAGATACACATACATCAATAATACTATACAGCATCAATACAACACGAGCACAAAAGCTAGGCCTATACTTATCAGACCTGTCTTTAAGATCACTGGGTGCTGTTGGAGCCAGGCAGCATTGCTGTATTTGTGGCGTTAGAGCCAGGCAGCATTGCTGTATTTGTGGCATTAGAGCCAGGCAGCATTGCTGTATTTGTGGCGTTAGAGCCAGGCAGCATTGCTGTATTTGTGGCGTTAGAGCCAGGCAGCATTGCTGTATTTGTGGCGTTAGAGCCAGGCAGCATTGCTGTATTTGTGGCGTTAGAGCCAGGCAGCAGTGCTGTATTTGTGGCGTTAGAGCCAGGCAGGATTGCTGTATTTGTGGCGTTAGTGCCAGGCAGGATTGCTGTATTTGTGGCGTTAGAGCCAGGCAGCATTGCTGTATTTGTGGCGTTAGAGCCAGGCAGCATTGCTGTATTTGTGGAGTTAGAGCCAGGCAGCATTGCTGTATTTGTGGCGTTAGAGCCAGGCAGCATTGCTGTATTTGTGGCATTAGAGCCAGGCAGCATTGCTGTATTTGTGGCGTTAGAGCCAGGCAGCATTGCTGTATTTGTGGCGTTAGAGCCAGGCAGCATTGCTGTATTTGTGGCATTAGAGCCAGGCAGCATTGCTGTATTTGTGGCATTGCACCACATGTTATCGTATACAGCGAATCCCACTTCGGTTAATCGCAACAATCTCAAATCTAAACACCATTTCTTAATAATAATTTCTAGATAATTGCAACTTGGATTAATTACAACTATATTGCTGACAAAACAGAAGTGGTAATTAAGCGTAACACACTGTGTAAGCATAAAGTTAGATAGAAAAAGCTCTGACAACTCTTAATGCTTTATATTTCACATGTTAGTGTATATTTTGCTGGCGTTCGACTTCAGAAAAGGTGCCGGGAGTAAGAATAAATTGAAAAGGTAAAATTTTAGCTTTCGGAACTCTACATCGAAAAGTTTTGTGCTATTCAAAACCTTAACCTTATACTAGTTAAAAGCTTAGTGGTGGTTTGGATGTCAGAGCCCTAGCCTAGTACATGTAGTACCAGACTCCTGAGTACATAACAGTATAATCATAATGTATAATGATTGATGCAATCACAGGCACAGTAAATCGACTGACACAGGGGGGGGGGGTGGGGGGGGAGGGTCCGCGCGGCCTACTAATCCTCCCCGCCCCGCCCCTGTGGAAACCCCCCCGTGTCAGTCGATTTACTGTGCCTGTGGATGCAATGATGGGGAGTGGCACTAAAGTGTAATAGTATTTACCTGATTGGGGGTTCGTTACTGAACGAGACAACTGCCGATTTCATTCCTAATACCACATTTAATATAAGGCGATTTAGGCACAAACTTCCAGTCACTTCTTGTTCAAGAAGGTTTCATTGATGCAGCATTTCTTTCCCCAAACTGTGGCTAATATCGACTGTCCACCTCAGCTTGCCTGTGACTGTGTATCCGCGCTACGTCAACAAGTAGCAGGGAGCCAGGTCATTTGTGAAGTATCAATCTCCAATAAATGCAGCGCCACCTATCGTCGGCTACTTCCGTGTTCCAAAGATAAGTTGGTTTCCCGCGCCAGAAGAAACCAAGAAGCGAAAAGTTGATGATTTTGGCAGAGAATAATGTTTTAAAAAAAGGCACTTTGTACTGCATTCAACAGTCTTCAATTCCACCGAAGGGATACAGGAACGAATGCATTGTTAATATATTTAATGCACACGCAAACAACAAATAGATCTATATTCGGTAATTTTCGCTAGGGTATGTAAGTGACATCACGGACAGCGCGCGCTCACCTCCAGCGAATTCGGTTTTGGGTACATGACGCTTCACCGCCCCATATATAAAGCATAGGGAGCTATTTGTAATGGTGTGAAACGCACAGAAAACCAGGGTCTTGCGATTTAAAACTAGTACGAGTATGAAGGTACACCCCCAAACATTTATTCCATATGGTTTTCAAATCTAACATTGCATTCATATCTCAAACATCACTGAGTCTAGTTTGAGGCCCATAGTAAAGTATAGGGACCCGCTGACGCGTTGTACCCAGAACGGTTGTTTCTAGAGGTGAGCGCGCGCTGTCTGTGACGTCACTTACAGACCCTAATCGGCAATATGTCACGTGTCGCCACCTACCCCTTCCAGATCCATATTAATTAATTAATTACCTGGTCTTTTATCACCTCACGAATAATAGGCAAAGTACATAAATAACGTTTCTAATAATCTGCTAAGCCACCATTTATCACGTGACATGTCGTGATAGGCCTGCTGAACGGGGTTGTGGGATGTGACAGGCAAGTAACCCACAACATAATAAAACGAACCGGTAGTGCCTATCACTGGTAACTCTATTCAGTTTCTTCTGAACGCAAGCAGGAAATAAACATGTAATTGTTGCAATTGTTGCAATTGTTGCAATTGTTGTAATTGTTGCATATTGCGACTGATAACAAAGTCGGGGATGGTAATTAAATATGTAACCGGTACTGAATATGGCCGGTGGTCGCACATGCTGAACCTAATGAGCGGTACGTGGTCTGTGAATAACTCATTATGAGCGGAGTGCGGCGCAGGCGCAGTCCCATACGATTTGGCGCCCTTTTTCGTGTTGGTCATTTTAATTGTTGATGGCAAAAAGGACAGTCGACATTTTGACCTGTAGGCCAACTCGGCTTATGGATATTTAACCAAGGGAATTACTGTGTCACCACAGGTAGGTTAAATAGTAATCATTATATATATTGTAGATATAATAATAGTCTATATAATATCACTGGTATTACATATTTGATATATAAGATGAAAGGTAAATGAATGATTCATGGATGCTCATATTCTATTATGCGTTTTATTTGTAACTGTTACAGGTGTATGTTATACGTGAATAAAGAATAAGAAGTGCATCACGTCGTCAGTTATATTCAATCGTCTCCAACCATCCCGACCCCCTGTTACAAATACTTAACGCATGTCAGCTACCATTTTTTTTCTGCACGTATTATCAAAGTTTCACCATATAAAATGACAACGACCGACAACTGAGTGACAGAGCTAAAACTGCCCAACTATCTATCAGCTCATTAGCATAATTGAAGGTCTAGCTACTTCCCGTTATGTAAGACGTTATGATTTAAAGTAGCATATCGAGCTCTTCCCCGCTAAAGAGGCTAACATACAAATAAGAATCAATCCTTGAATCATCCAAAATTGATTAATCAATTAACCACAAGTTTTCAACTTAGTGGTAAGCGTCATCGTTGTTTGTCTAGATTCAATCCTTGAATCATCCAAAATTGATTAATCAATTAACCACAAGTTTTCAACTTAGTGGTAAGCGTCATCGTTGTTTGTGCTTCGCGATGCTTTGTTATAAGTAGCAGTGCCGCGACAGAGTTCTGCGGTGTCCCGGGATAGACACGCTTGCCATATCCCCAGCTTTACACGAACAACACTATTTTAGAGCATGCAGACAATTTTGATATGCTGGGTGTAATCATAAATAAACACATGAAGTGGCACAGTCATATCGAAAAAATCGCATGTAAAATATCTAAGGTAATTGGAATTTTATACAAATTAAAATATACCCTGCCTAAGCATATTCTATTGACTATATATAACACTCTAATATTACCGCACTTAAACTATGGTATTCTAGCCTGGGGTTATCAAGCAGACAGACTATGTAAACTGCAAAAAAAAAGCCATACGCATTGTTACTTTGAGTGGGTATAGCGCACATACAGAACCATTGTTTAAGCGCCTAAATCTACTAAAATTAGAAGACATACATCGTTTACAAAAATAAAAATTTTATCACAAATTAACTAATGAAAAATTACCTCGCTATTTTTATAAACTGTCCATGGTCCGAAATGACGACGTGCATACTCATTATACTCGCTACCGAAACTATGCTCCCACCGTTAGAGCTCAGCATGACTTTGTTACGAAATGTATTAGATATAGTCTGGTTGACATCGTCAATAATGAACCAAGCCAAATTATTCAAAAAGGTTCATACGCATAGTTTAGAAGGGTATTCAAAATATATTAAACACCTTATTGTTAATACATATTCTTATAACTGTAATATTCCACACTGTTATACCTGCCGCGTGCAACTGACTTGAGTGTTTTATTGTAATTAATAACTATGACATTATATTTTGTAACCCTCCTGCATTTGTTTTAACCGCACAACATTGTTGTGGTGGTGGGCCCGTGTTGGATAATTTGTTTTCAAGTTTATATGCCGCTTAGCGATTTTTTCTTATTTAATATTTGGGTGGCTCCAACGCCAGCAACCCAGCTAGGGTTTTAGTTCGAGTCTCCCCAACCAAGTGTATACTTTTTTGCTTTTCTTCTTTTACCTGTTTTACTATTATTATTATTATTATTATTATTATTATTATTATTTTTTTTTTTGACTTGATGTATGCAGGATCCCGTTTTTTTTTCTTTTCTTTCTTTTCTTTTGTACACTTGGTTTGAATAAATGATATTTGACTTGACTTGACTTGCCATATCACAGCCAAAACGGCGATGTTTATTAGGTTTCTGAAATTATAGAATGAAACACTCGAGTTTTCGGCAAATTATGATATATATGTCGCCTGGGCATAGATTTGGCGGAAAAAGCTCGACAAGCAGTTTTAAAGCGGGTAAATAACAACCATTCTGAACCAACCCCTTAGACCAACCTTGGTGAAAACTAATACTCAGATCGACTCTTGCCCGCCTTTTCCAACCGGTTGCAACGTGTTAGCGTCAATATTGAGCGAGCAGTGGCTATTATAACCAAGAACATGTCGATTTCCATATTGCCTATTGACTCTTCATGGGTGACCGAGCGGCGAGCGTTGACCTACCGCTCTTTGCAGTGCCCAGCAGGTGCCCACACCAAGCCCACAATGTCGATTCTGTGCACATATTTTTTAGGAGACAGTTTATTACCACTATGTGCCACAAAGATCCCAATTTTAGCTTGCTTATCTGATTTTTGACGATTTTTGGGCAGAATATACTTTATCATTGTGCAAATGTTCAGTTGCCATGGAAACATACTTGCGACTTGCCTTTCGCCATGTGCTTGCTCTAAGTCTCTTGTACGCGTTAACATATCCCGCCTCAACTCAGTATCCACCCCCAACAGGGCATGCAAGTGAATCTCGTTTTATGTGTGCGATACCTCACGAGATCAGATATTGGTGACAACGACGTTATATGCGACCTTAATTTGTCACTGCGCAGCTCACTCGCTCCCTGCTTGACGAATCAAAACGCTGTCATTCTAGTTACGATTTGGGACGTGGAACCAGGCAAACTGGGCGGTGAGCCCGGCGAGAAAAGGGTGTGTCCATTCTAGACCTGTACGCAACTTAAATAAGAATCTGTTAACTATCTAGTGACAGTATATTGGTGGAAGACACTTTGAACTCGTATTTTTCCGTATCAATAACTGCGGTCAGTAAACTTGGCGCACTACAGCCCGCTGAATACCCAATATTTGGGCTGGCCGGGCAGTGTTGCCGACGGCCGAATGACAGATGACAAGCGGAATAAACCATAATTAGCGGAAATGGGGAAGCGGCTATGGTTTTCGACAGATCGATTTATCGTGTTCAAAGTAGGTAATTGATGAACATAAATCCAATGTTTGTTAGCATCATACTACTGAAGCGTATGGATGATTTTATGAGCAAATATGATTGAGCCACTTGAGCTCAATATCACTTAATTGTTATTTAACCACAACTGATTTTATCATAGTTTTGTCCAAATCAAGAAATCAATAATGAAGGCTTTGACAAATTATAACTAAGCTTTATTTAAATAAAGCTTTGAATATGAATAACATTATAAAATCAAAACAATACTTGCCGGTAATTGTATTAACTTAAATATTGTGACATTATATAAATCCTCAAACATGCCCTTTGCATTTAGCATTAATATTTGATGTCAAATAAGGTGTAAAAGGGGTATCTACATTTTTGTCTGAGATGTATATTACACATAGACATAGATCTAAGCATATGGGAAATGATATGTACCTTACATATGTTTTTATCTATGATTAATTCTTTTTCCATTCATAAAAGTTTAGCTTTTCTTCTTTATATTGAAATGGATTTTTATGCAAGTGAACAAATCAATAAAACATTGCAAAGTATGTAAATATGAATTAGACAAGAGTACAAAGTACGTAGACACAATTGTAGCTAAATGTAGAAGGGACTAACCGTAGCAACATGTACCATATATATTGATGATTAGTATCATTTTATTGTTATTTGCGATGTTTATGCTGGTTAAATGAAAGCATATATCTATAAACCTGCCAAAAATGTTTAATGTTACTCGTGTCCTTATGTGCTACTTGTTATTATAGATATTTTTCTTAGTTTGTAGTTCTCTTGTTTTATTACTATATGTCATTTGCATAGACCCCAGGACAACATTACCAGAAAGGTGTCATTTAATAAATTAAGTTGGACAACCTAAAAAGGACATCTAATCATTACAGAGTTACGCAGCATTAATTTCAATAAGGACATCAGCGCATTGCAGGTGAAAAGGTCACTTAATATATCTATGAAGAAATAGAAAAGTCTACAAACTGCATTACAGCCCTAAACAGAGGAACTATTTAAATAAAACTGTTTCAATTTACAAATGTCATAAACTATATTTGTCAACCAGGGCTGACTTACAATGTAGAAGAAAGTTCCTGATTATTATATCCTATTAAACCATATAATGTCCTATTTTATTTTGAAAGTCATGAATTGAACTTTTCTTCATTTAAATTAATGGAACACAATCTAATACAATATAGCAAATGAGAGGTCATAACTGTAGTTGAATGCAGGAGAATTAATAGATGACATTGAGATAACAAAATGTAAGATATATATTGATGATCCCTTTATTGGGATATTTCTTTATTACATGTCGCATGACTTCAGGACCAAAGTAGCTATGAAAGGTGTAATTTAATCAAACTTAATTGGACAACCTTAAAAGGAAATGTTTGATGATGTTTGAAGAAGATATATCTCAAGTTTTGTAGCTTTACTTAGTTTTTGTATCTTCTACATATGAAATACCTGCAGGTTTTATTTAATACCATATGTTGTCAAGCCAAACTGATATGATAGAAGCAAATCTAGTGCAAGAGACAAATAGAAACTTGGATTTATTATCATCATTTTTATGTAATGCAATATATGAGCAAAAAAGTCGTCAATCCTGAAGATTATACACTGAATTAATATTGCTTCTGTATGTTTACATTACAGATTCTTCATGAAAATCTCCATGTATTTAAAGATGCCACAATGTTCAAATAATTTGCGTTTCCTTGTGTGTTTATGTCAAAAATAGTAAAAGAAAGTGTAATTTAATTCATCAAATTAAAAGGAAGGGTTACAATTAAAGATGTATGCAGAACTAAAGCTATCAGTAAGCTGAACATAGACACATCAGTCATACAAATTATTAATTTTTATGAACACAAGTGTCCGCTTTGGGTTTTATAAATTAAGGCTTAATTCCAGCATTCCCATATAGAGGAAGCATAGATTATCTATTTTGCTAGCATATGTGAAAGGACCGGTTGAACTGAGGTATGATTGAAGCCCATAGCATACATGTATATACTTCTTGGATAGTAAGTTTCCCGCACCATTTTAACTAAGGAATGCTACACAATTTGATCCAAAGCATTATAAACTGATAAGCACATGTAAGCTTGATCACTCTGTGGAAATGGAAGGGACAGTACTGGTTTATATCTACTATTTTCGGTAACGACTATAGTTTGTGCTTCTCAAGAAACTGTTGGTCAAAATATCCATCCAAACTTGGAATAAAAAAGACTGAAGCCATTTAGAAAGATAATGTTAATACAATATATTTCCAACGTTGTTCTTTTGAAATTTGCCTATTTGAATAGTAGTTGCATTCGGGATTGAAAAACTGTAAAACCTTTTGACGGCAAAGGCTGTCCATACTTGTAACCCCATCACTGCAGATCAGTGTAAACATTGGGCAATCATCTAGCTGTTGTGCGCCTAGTTTACTGAATGTTGCCAATATAACGGAAAATTACATGTTCAAAGTGTCATCTACCAACATATCGACACGAAAAAGTTAACAGTTCTTTATTTAAGACGCACGAAAGACGAATTGCAACCCACCCCTTGCTCGCCGCGCCGGCCGCGCAGCTTGCCTGGTTTCATGTCTTATGTCGTAACTAGTATGACAGCCCTCTGCGCGCGGTATCCATTGTTACGCAGGGGGCCAGTCAGGCTGCGCACTGAACATAAAGCACGTGTTCGTTTGTTTGTCACCAGGCCGGAAGTAGAACCCGCGAGAACTGACATGCCCTACTGCAAGCATAGAGCGATGGCTTCAATATAGGACGCACGTGGAAACTCCCGCTGGCACCAACAACCCCTATCTCTCATCATTGGCCAACTTGGGCCCCAAATTGCTGCAAGATGACGCCACTCGCGAGTTTTTGTTTTAAAAAATCAGATTTTTGACGATTTTTTTCAATGTACCAAAAGTGACGTCATGGTGACATTATATGACATATCCGAAAAATGTCAGATTTCACAGAAATTATTTCCATTCACATCGTTATGAGCAATTAGAACCCTAGAGTGATATCTCCGACCTGAATGGGTCAAACAACAGAAAAACTGTTCAATGTCATCTTTTACGGTTTTCAGTTTAATCGAAAAAGAGTATGACGTGTCAAAAGAAAGAAAGATTCGCATAATAATGTAGCACATTGTGAAACTTACCAGACGCCCCTAGCTCTAATATCAACAGAGATAGACGCATAATTTTTTTTTAAACAAATCACTGTGACCTTGATATTTGACCTACATATACCATCATAGCACATATCTATCATTTGGTGAAGGAAGACATTCGTACATGTCATCATGCGCCCTACAACATGCGGACCAGCAGGCAAGGGACAGTCGACCGTAGGTCGACAGACCAAAATCCATATGCGTTGTGGCAGTTCAGTTGACTCGTATGATCGTATGATTTGTGGACCTGAGAATAGATGCCAACAACAGCAAAACAACGCCACGGTGACGATTTATTCCGTGCGGTTGGCTGCACATTACAAGACTCGTGCATGAGCTGTTACTTCTTACTTCCTCTGTCTTTCGCGGAGGGGGTGGGGTGTTGACTCACGCAGGCATCACGCAGGCATCACGCAGACCCCAGCGGGAAGAGCGAGACCTCCAATAGACCATCCAGGCTCTATCATCCAATGACGTCGCACGCATGTTCAGCCAATGAGGTCACGAGTAGCCACGTGCGCGACAAGTCGGACAAAACGCTCGAGTTTTTTGACGTCACATGACGTCCTTGACGGTAACTTCTTTTCGAGAAAATGAGACATATCGACTCCCTTACCTTTGGAGGTTGACGACGAGTGAGAAAGCGAAAGTGAGAGAACCATGTCCCTTATTTGGAATATATGGACACGGTGAATTATGACGTCATTTGGCGCAAAACTTCTTCCTACGTGCAAAAACTAATCCTTGAGGCTCCGACATGCCACATTTCCATACAAGTTGGTGGGCGATAGCTGTTGGGGTTTGGACAGTAGAGACAGGGGCGTGTGCAGGAATTGAAAAGGGGGGAAACTAAGGGGGGGTTCTACAAAAACATGATAAAACGCGTCAAAACTCGGAGACGTAGATGACCGTGGTGCACGTTACGTTCTGTGCACACTCTATCGTGGGTAAGATGAAGAAAAAACACATAAAATACTTAGCTTGATGCAATGTAATAAATATCCTTCAGTCATGCAATTTTTTAACATGTAAACCATTTGCACCATAATGTCCACACACGGGGCATCATAGGCAATGTAAAAAACCATGATTAACAACAGTCTGTGGCTCGAATAACCGCCCCTGCAATTAAGCCCTGGTTAGGACCAACCTATATTCAGGGCCGCACGACACTTTTTGAAAAAAGTAGAAATTGAAGGTGACATCGACTATATTGGTGTATAAAAATCGGGATCTCGAGGCAAAGTACAAATGCCATTCAGCGGCGGATCCAGGAAGTCAATCGACTTTAATACAGTATTTCTACAACGTAAAATCGATGGTTCGAGCCCCGATGTGGCCATATCAGTGTGGTCGCAGGATAAAGATCCCGTGTCCTTTTTCGCAAAGAGTAGGGGGTTACCCCTGGGACATGGCTCCACTCTCCCTTCCTTCTCCCATTGACGCGATATGACGAAAAGTGGTTAAAGCGTCCTAAATATACAACCAACCAACCATCTAAAACGTAGAAATGAAAATTTCCGGAAATGGGAGTGACATAAGAGGGTCTGGAGGAAATGGGAGTGCCAAGAAAAGATATGGATGGATTATGACAGTGCCAGGCGAGAACCAGCAAGGAATGATTGCCAGGAGAGGGTAAGGAGTCGATGAGAATGCCAGACGAGGATATGGAGGGAGCGGGAGTCAGGAGAGGGTAAAGATATAATAAGAAAGCCAGCACAGGGTAAGAAGGCAGTGGGAGTGCCAAGATACGGTAAGGACCGATCGAATAGGACAGAATAGGGCGAGGAGGGAATGGGAGGGCCAGTATAGGAATAAACCAAAAGCATTTTTTTATATAACTTTGGAAGTAACCAGACCAGGCAGTCGACAGTCAAAGCGGTCAGAGTCAGTCGGAGGCTAGCGAGTTCACCCCCCAACGCCATATCCCCCTCCACTACCAACCAAATCAGTAAACAAAATCAGCTGCCTAAAACACGAAACATCTGATATTTTAAAAAGCTATCAAAGCGACCATTCCTATACATGAGAGTAAACCTAAGTGGTGACTGACTAAAAACTGACTGAAAAATAAAATAATAAAATAGGAATGGAGCCATGAATAAGGAAAAAAAGTGAAACCCAATAAATTGGAAAAAAAACCCGCCGCCATTGTGTTTTAGGTCGCATACCAATAACTTCTCTCCAGCCCTCCACCTACCCTCAACACCCCCGCCTTCCAACTACCCCTCTCTAGCCTACGGTGTACCCCTACACCTTTTACCCCGTCATCTATTTACACCCCCCCCCCCGCGTCACCGAATGTAAGCAAACCGCCGCCATCTTGTGACATCACTGTTGGGGTCACGTGATACGACACCCGTGACATGGTTGGTGTGTCAGTTATCACGTGACCTGTGTGACGTCACAGAGCTGACGGCAGACCTCCGCGTGACAGTCACGGAGGAAGAGGAGGGAAATCAAGCGCCAGACAGGATGCCATGACCGCCACATGGCACTGGACTCTGGGCGACTTGTGTCCAGCTCGATTCCCCGCTCTGACCGTGGACGGATGTCCCTCACCCCCTCACCACTCAGCAGCGGGTGGCGGAAACCCTGGGGGACCCCCACAGCCTCCCCCACGGCGGGGTGGAGGAGGTGGGCATCGTAACTGTCTAACAGCCACCGGGCCTCACGGGTCAGGTTCTTACACAGGCCACACTCACCCTGACACCCCCCAGCCCACGGCCCCACCCAGTGCGCTGTGTGGCTGGCGGATACCACCAGCGCCACCCTGCTCCAGTAAACCCCCGCCCCAGCCTGCTGCCACCCCTCCCCCTCCCTCCTCTCAGGCAGCCTCACCCTCTCCGTCTCCAGCGACTCACTAACACGCTCAGAGAGTCCTTCCACGTCCACCAACCCCCCAATACACCCCCGGGACCCCCCACCCCACCCCCGGGGTCACCAGGTGTCCCTGGCCTCCCTCACCTCACTCTCATCCAGGGGGAACCACTGTCTCCACGACAAACGTCGTCGGTAACCACCCATACCGCCCCCCGGCACCAGGTGGACGGGGTGTGAGGACCGCTCCAGCCCCGCCACCCTCTCCAGGCGGCACATAGCCTCCTGAGTGACACCCGGTAAGGCTTCCCGTGAGAAAGCAAAGGTGGGGTGAGGTCACAGGTCAGCCGGGTCTCCCCCCGCCACACCAGAGACAGCGTGGCAGTTGTCATGCCGATCTTCACCCCGGTGTACCTGGGGGAGAGGAGGCCGCAGTGGGTCAGACCCTCGGGGAGCGTGACAGTGGGCAGCACGTCATCCAACCCGTCCACCCAGCGCTCGAGGAAGTTTGTAGGGACCACCTTACACTCCTCCAGCCCCTCCACGACGCGTGGCTCACCCGTGAGGACTCTTCTTCTGCCCCGCTCCTCCCGGCAGGCGGCCAGGGCCTCACCTCTCACCCACACCCCCCTCATTCCTTCCTCCCATACCACCCTCACCCCCTCCCACGTCACACAAACTAAAATATCAAACTCGTTCGCTTTCGGTCTGACATCTGTCCCGTCGCCATGACTGCCGACCAGCGTGTCCTGGCGTCTGGCAAACAGGGGGTCCCTCCTACCCACCGCCTCAACCACGTCACAGGTTAACCTCTGAAGATGTCCCTCCAGGGCCACCGTGTCAGGGTGACCCCAGTCAAAGTACCCTCCCTCCAGCCTGGTCGCCTCCTCCGTCAGGGTGCCGGGGGTCGGCCCTCCACCCGTGACTGGGCGCTGCAGACACTGGCGTCCTGGAGGTCGTACTCTCCCGGCAGCTCCACCCGCCAGATGAGGGTGCCGGGTGTGAGGTCCAGGGGGGTCCCTGTGCCGTGAGTGAGGTCCTGGGGGGTGCTTGTAGCTGATGTACCCCTAGAGAAGCGGGCTTGCCTTGGGGCACTTGCGCCAACACGGTCACCAGCTGATCAGCTGACCGGGCGGCCAGATCGGGGAGACCAGGCTAGGCCTAGGTCATCGACAACATCACAGTCATTCTAGAACGTTTTAACATGATAAGCTGATTGTGGTGCAGGAATTAAAATAGACTAAGATATGTCTATTGATAGGCTGCTTAATCAATTTCCCGCAGCTCTATAGTCTGCTAGTCTAGGCTTAACCTGTTAACGTTCAGCAAAAGAGAAAATTAACCCTTACAACTGCGTGAGATTTATTGACAGGCATAGTTCAATTCAATTTGGTAGCATTGAATTAGTTGTTGTCCGGTTAGGTGATTAATTTTAGGGCTGATAGTGGAAAAAAGCATTGCCTTGCGGCCTCGGGCCAATAATGAAAATTGGCGGGCTGCTACAGCTTGATGTCGGGCCAATAAAATTGCCTAACGCCCCGCTAACTCGCGCTGTTGTTATATTATTATGGATGAGCTGCACTATGGATCTGCAACAATTCCATAAAATAGGCCAAAAAGGTAGAATTATCACAATTTTGCCTTTCGGCGCAAATTTGATGGAGGAACTATTATTTGATGTGATATAGATTGATATTGGTTGCCATTAAAACCTAAAAATGCCAAGGAAAAAAATTGAATTTAGTTCTGAAAAACTCCCCCAGGCGCGTAGCTAGGCAACTAGGCGGCTAGGCGGGCCATAATAAATAAATAGCCACAATTCTTTTTGTGTGTGACGTCATGCAACTCTGGCAACGATTGTCTATTGAAAGGGCCGAAGGGCGGTTTGGGTAATGGGGGAAATAAATTAATCGCGCACTAGGAATGGGGCCTATAATCGACCAATGCAGTTAAGGACTTTCATGGATCGTGAACTGTAAATTTTAACAGATCTATGAAATATGAAAATTGTCAATTTACCGACCACCGTCATTTACCTTCACTGGTCGTTTATCTAACGGAGAAAAGATCGGTGAAGGCTTATATTTGCATTTTGCAGCGTTAACAAACCTGTCTGACCATATGATATGGCGACAATTTCAGTCTACAAACTGTCAATTTAGCACAATGAAAACGTCAATTGTGAAAATTGTCTCAAACGAACCACGTTGTGTAGGTAGTGACTTCCACGAAATTTAACGACCAGGGTGTGGTGGAAGGGGGTTAGCGGTGCTGAATAAGTATACAATCAATAGGGGCATCCTCGCTCCAAATGGGGGAATGCGAACCTCCGGCAACCCCCTCCCTCCCACCCAAATCCCCCTCTGAATCCGCTGCTGTTCTGTGTTTTCATGGAACGTTGGCCCGGACCTTCCACAACGTGACTTTCAGAAACACAAGATGCGGCAGGCAGCAGCGGTTTCAATTTGATTTGATAAGCTCATAAGGCCGTATACCTTTTGGCAGACGAGCTGATCTTCTCTCTTCCCCCATCCAGAATAAGATATCAGGCACAACACGGACAGTGGTCAGTGTATCAGTCACGCCGCCCATAGCGGACAGTGGTCAGTGTATCAGTCACGCCGCCCATGGCGGAGAGTGGTCAGTGTACTAGTCAGGTCGCCCATAGCGGGCAGTGGTCAGTGTATCAGTCACGCCGCCCATAGCGGTTAGTGGTCAGTGTACTAGTCAGGTCGCCCATAGCGGGCAGTGGTCAGTGCATCAGTCACGTCGCCCATAGCGGACAGTGGTCAGTGTACCAGTCATGCCGCCCATAGCGGTTAGTGGTCAGTGTACTAGTCAGGTCGCCCATAGCGGGCAGTGGTCAGTGCATCAGTCACGTCGCCCATAGCGGTTAGTGGTCAGTGTACTAGTCAGGTCGCCCATAGCGGACAGTGGTCAGTGTATCAGTCAGACCGCTCATAGTGGACAGTGGTCAGTGTACCAGTCAGACCGCTCATAGTGGACAGTGGTCAGTGTACCAGTCAGGACGCTCATAGTGGACAGTGGTCAGGATACTAGACAGGTCGCCCATAGCGGACAGTGGTCAGGGTACCAGTCAGGCCGCTCATGGCGGACAGTGGTCAGTGTACCAGTCAGGCCGCCTATAGCGGACAGTGGTCAGTATACCAGTCAGGCCGCTCATAACGTACAGTGGTCAGTGTACCAGTCAGGCCGCCCATAGCGTACAGTGGTCAGTGTACCAGTCAGGCCGCCCATAGCGTACAGCGGTCATTGTACTAGTCAGGTCGCTCATGGCGGACAGTGGTCAGTGTACCAGTCAGGCCGCCCATAGCGGACAGTGGTCAGTGTACTAGTCAGGTCGCCCATAGCGGACAGTGGTCAGTGTACCAGTCAGGCCATTCATAACGGACAGTGGTCAGTGTACCAGTCAGGCCGCCCATAGCGGACAGTGGTCAATGTACCAGTCAGGCCGCTCATAGCGGACAGTGGTCAGTGTATCAGTCAGGCCGCTCATAGCGGACAGTGGTCAGTGTACCAGTCAGGGTGCTCATAGCGGACAGGGGTCAGTGTACCAGTCAGGCCGCTTATGGCGGACAGTGGTCAGTGTACCAGTCAGGCCGCTCATAGCGGACAGTGGTCAGTGTACCAGTCGGGCCGCTCATGGCGGACAGTGGTCAGTGTACCAGTCAGGCCGCTCATAGCGGACAGTGGTCAGTGTACCAGTCAAGCCGCCCATGGCGGAGAGTGGTCAGTGTATCAGTCAGGTCGCCCATAGAGGACAGTGGTCAGTGTACCAGTCAGGCTGCTCAAAGCGGACAGCGGTCAGTTTATCAGTCAGGCCGCCCATAGCGGACAGTGGTCAGTGTACCAGTCAGGCCGCTCATAACGGACAGTGGTCAGTGTACCAGTCAGGCCGCTCATAACGGACAGTGGTCAATGTACCAGTCAGGCCGCCCATAGCGGACAGTGGTCAGGGTATCAGTCAGGCCGCTCATAGCGGACAGTGGTCAATGTACCAGTCAGACCGCTCATAGTGGACAGTGGTCAGTGTACCAGTCAGGCCGCCCATAGCGGACAGTGGTCAGGGTACCAGTGAGGCCGCTCATGGCGGACAGTGGTCAGTGTACCAGTCAGGCCGCCTATAGCGGACAGTGGTCAGTGTACCAGTCAGGCCGCTCATAACGTACAGTGGTCAGTGTACCAGTCAGGCCGCCCATAGCGTACAGTGGTCAGTGTACCAGTCAGGCCGCCCATAGCGTACAGCGGTCATTGTACTAGTCAGGTCGCTCATGGCGGACAGTGGTCAGTGTACCAGTCAGGCCGCCCATAGCGGACAGTGGTCAGTGTACTAGTCAGGTCGCCCATAGCGGACAGTGGTCAGTGTACCAGTCAGGCCATTCATAACGGACAGTGGTCAGTGTACCAGTCAGGCCGCCCATAGCGGACAGTGGTCAATGTACCAGTCAGGCCGCTCATAGCGGACAGTGGTCAGTGTATCAGTCAGGCCGCTCATAGCGGACAGTGGTCAGTGTACCAGTCAGGGTGCTCATAGCGGACAGGGGTCAGTGTACCAGTCAGGCCGCTTATGGCGGACAGTGGTCAGTGTACCAGTCAGGCCGCTCATAGCGGACAGTGGTCAGTGTACCAGTCGGGCCGCTCATGGCGGACAGTGGTCAGTGTACCAGTCAGGCCGCTCATAGCGGACAGTGGTCAGTGTACCAGTCAAGCCGCCCATGGCGGAGAGTGGTCAGTGTATCAGTCAGGTCGCCCATAGAGGACAGTGGTCAGTGTACCAGTCAGACCGCTCATAGTGGACAGTGGTCAGTGTACCAGTCAGGCCGCTCATAACGGACAGTGGTCAATGTATCAGTCAGGCCGCTCATAGCGGTCAGTGGTCAGTGTACCAGTCAGGCCGCCCATAGCGGTTAGTGGTCAGTGTACCAGTCAGGCCGCTCATGGCGGACAGTGGTCAGTGTATCAGTCAGACCGCCCATAGCGGTTAGTGGTCAGTGTACCAGTCAGGCCGCTCATAGCGGACAGAGGTCAGTGTACCGGTCAGACCGCCCATAGCGGTCAGTGGTCAGTGTACCAGTCAGGCCGCTCATAGCGGACAGAGGTCAGTGTACCGGTCAGACCGCCCATAGCGGTCAGTGGTCAGTGTACCAGTCAGGCCGCTCATAGCGGACAGTGGTCAGTGTACCAGTCAGGCCGCTCATGGCGGACAGCGGTCAGTGTACCGGTCAAGCCGCCCATGGCGGAGAGTGGTCAGTGTATCGGTCAGGTCGCCCATAGAGGACAGTGGTCAGTGTACCAGTTGGGCCGCTCATAGCGGACAGTGGTCAGTGTACCGGTCAGGCCGCTCATAGCGGACAGAGGTCAGTGTACCAGTCAAGCCGCCCATGGCGGAGAGTGGTCAGTGTATCCGTCAGGTCGCCCATAGAGGACAGTGGTCAGTGTACCAGTCAGGCCGCTCATGACGGACAGTGGTCAGTGTACCGGTCAGGCCGCTCATAGCGGACAGTGGTCAGTGTACCAGTCAAGCCGCCCATGGCGGAGAGTGGTCAGTGTATCAGTCAGGCCGCCCATAGAGAACACTGGTCAGTGTACCAGTCAGGCCGCTCATAGCGGACAGAGGTCAGTGTACCAGTCAGGCCGCTCATAACGGACAGTGGTCAGTGTACCAGTCAGACCCCCCATAGCGGTCAGTGGTCAGTGTACCAGTCAGGCTACCATAGCGGACAGTGGTCAGTGTACCAGTCAGGCTACCATAGCGGACAGTGGTCAGTGTACCAGTCAGGCTACCATAGCGGACAGTGGTCAGTGTACCAGTCAGGCTACCATAGCGGACAGTGGTCAGTGTACCAGTCAGGCTACCATAGCGGACAGTGGTCAGTGTACCAGTCAGGCCGCTCATAGCGGACAGTGGTCAGTGTACCAGTCAGGCCGCTCATGGCGGGCAGTGGTGGGCAGTGGTCAATGTATACTGATATTATACTCATATTGAACTAAATGCACATTGACACCACAAGACATATATTAAATAATTGTTATCTACAACGATATTGATATTGTCATATACTCTGTGACCGTCTGACTTGGTTTGCCATATCAAACAACAGGACGGGGGGGGGGCGGAGGCGGTTTGTCCGGACCTCTCTTCTGGCGCAATGATAGACGTTTTCAATGCTAAGTTTTTTTTCGTGTGACCGCCTCCTTTTCTGCGTTTTTACGCCCCCCCCCCCACAACCCCTCACACGCACTGTACAAATGCGCATCCAGCACATTCATTCCTACAGTAGAACCTCATTCAGCCAAGCCTGAGTAAACCGAAATCCTGGCGATATATTATTTGTAAATATATTAAATCTCGTTTTTGGCCGACCAGCAGAAAACCGAATTCTGCTCGTTCTTTATTACGAGGATGTTCGGTTTAGCTCAATGGACGTATATAGTGGAGTGGCGGATTCATGGGGATATCGGTTCATGATCGGTAGTAGTGCGCGTTGATGAGGGGTGACAGTCGGAGGGGAGGGAGGGCGGGCAGCTGCGTTTTCATGTTTTTAACAAGGAGGGGTCTACTGCCGTTCGAAAATCTTACGACAGGGAGCGGGGTAGTCAAGTAAAAAAAGATGAAGGCTGGGTCCCTAACATTGCGTATAACATTTCATCGTCAAGTAAAAGAGGGAAGGGGCGGGGGGAGGGGGTCTTTAATAGTCCGTGTTATCCCCTTGCTTTGTGGCGGGGAAGGGAGGAAGATCCTACCCCCCCCCCTTTTCTTGGATGCGCACAGCTAATATAAAGCAACGAAAGAAAAGTTCAGCAACTGCGGAATTACATGTTATCCCCTTGGATGGTAGGCGATTTATTGATACAGGCGAAAACCTACACGATGCACGGACACCCCCAACAATTCCTGGTCTCATGTGGGTTGTACTTCATGGCTCTCTCTCTCTTTTTCGACACGGCGACACGGCGATTTTTAAAATCGACAACGCGACATTGGGGTTGTCTTAGAATCGACATGCGACATAAGACTTAGCGACACGCGACATGGAACTTTTCTTAAAATCGACACGCGACATGGACCTTTTCTTAAAATCGACACGCGACATGGACCTTTTCTTAAAATCGACACGCGACATGGACCTTTTTCTTAAAATCGACACGCGACATGGCCCCAGGGGCCCTATGTATGAGTGCTAGGACACAGGGCGGAGGTTTAACGTAATTGGAAAGAGTTTAAAACATTAGTGGCCAGACCTTTGGAACAGGCACAGGGTATAATTCTGGCAGAACAAGTTATACTTTTCCAGATTATTGGCTCGTATGCCGCTTTCTGTGAAAATGACAGGATGATCTTATTGCTTTTTTTTAATGCGGGTGGGCTGAGCGCATGCTAGTTATATATGTATGTACATGTACATATAGGGGACCATAGTGGCTGTGTTCCCACATGTCGCGGCTGTGTTCACTCATGTCGGGGCAGTGTTCCAGCATGTCGTGGCAGTGTTCTCACATGTCGTGACAGTGTTTCCACGACACACATCGTGTCAGCGTTCCTACATTGGGTGGCAGTATTTCCACATGTCGCGGCTGTAGTGTTCCCACGGACCGCGGTAGTGTTTCCACGGGTCGCGGTAGTGTTTCCACGGGTCGCGGTAGTGTTTCCACGGGTCGCGGTAGTGTTTCCACGGGTCGCGGTAGTGTTCCCATGGGTCGCGGTAATGTTCCCATGGGTCGCGGCTGTGTTCCCACTGGTCGCGGTAGTGTTTCCACGGGTCGCCACAGTGTTCCCACGGGTCGCCACAGTGTTCCCACGGGTTGCGACAATGTTCCCACGGGTTGCTGTGGTGTTTCCCCGGGTGGCGGCAGTGTTCGCACGGGTCGCGGTAGTTATCCCACCGGTCAGTGTGGTGTCCGCCGCGGGTCAGTGTGGTGTCCCCCACGGGTCAGTGTGGTGTCCACCACGGGTTGGTGTGGTGTCCGCCACGGGTCAGTGTGATGTCCCCCACGGGTCAGTGTGGTGTCCGCCGCGGGTCAACGTGGTGTCCGCCATGGGTCAACGTGGTGTCCGCCATGGGTCAGTGTGGTGTGCCCCACGGGTCAGTGTGGTGTCCGCCACGGGTTAGTGTGGTGTCCCTCACGGGTCGGTGTGGTGTCCATCACGGGTTGGTATGGTGTCCGCCACGGGTCAGTGTGGTGTCCGCCGCGGGTCAGTGTGATGTCCCCCACGGGTCGGTGTGGTGTCCACCACGGGTTGGTATGGTGTCCGCCACGGGTCAGTGTGGTGTCCCCCACGGGTTGTTGTGGTGTCCGCCACGGGTCAGTGTGGTGTCCGCCACGGGTCAATGTGGTGTCCGCCACGGGTCGGTGTGGTGTGCCCCACGGGTTAGTGTGGTGTCCGCCACGGGTCAATGTGGTGTCCGCCACGGGTCGGTGTGGTCTGCCCCACAGGTCAGTGTGGTGTCCGCCGCGGGTCAGTGTGGTGTCCCCCACGGGTCGGTGTGGTGTCCACCACGGGTTGGTATGGTGTCCGCCACGGGTCAGTGTGGTGTCACCCACGGGTTGGTGTGGTGTCCGCCACGGGTCAGTGTGGTGTCCGCCGCGGGTCAGTGTGGTGTCCCCCACGGGTCAGTGTGGTCTCCACCACGCGTTGGTGTGGTGTCCGCTACGGGTCAGTGTGGTGTCCGCTACGGGTCAGTGTGGTGTCCGCCACGGGTCGGTGTGGTGTCCACTAGAGATCTGCGCGAGGCGGGCATGCCTGCATGCGCCTGCATCAATGAAAACGTTTCCGGCGTAAATAATACCTTAGTGCAAGCATCTTCCTGTTGTCTTGCGACCGATAAAGCTTCATGTAATCTCGTATAGTGTGAGACAAAGGCCTAGTGGTTGCGGGACGGGTACGGCTCCCAATGTGTTAAAGGGAACCGCCAGCCTGGCCTCTAACGCTGTTTTACCGATTCATATAATACCCAATTGTCTATCCTCCAAATTATAGAATTTTTCGTTCTATCTGTAGCTCACAATAAAATTTAGAAGTGACCGCCAGGCACAATTTCGCCGCCTACCCAGGCGGCAGCCCTTTTTGGAGGCGTGTCAGCGATTGACCAATCAGGAGGCGATACTCTAATTTATTCAAACCGGAAATTGCGACTATTGTGTGAGCAAAACAAGAGCGCGTGATAATCGCTAATATAAATAGCTGCGATTCTAACTCCAATCATGGCATTGGTGCAGAGTTCATCGTTGCAAGACGTATATCAATTTGTTTGGACGGTACTTTTCCATGAAACACTAAGATCTTGCGCTACTGCGCGGCTTGGAACTGCCGTCGTTCATCTGTAAATCGCGGCCCTGATCTCTCTTTCCGTGAGTTATAACGTAAGGCGGCGCCATATGAATAGTCACAATATGCGTCACTGCTCCCGGCAAAATGGCGCTCTGCTTGACATCCCTGGGGGCGGGTTGCCTTAATTTTTTTCTCCTTACCAGTCGGCCGAAACGAAGCGTTAACTCTCGCCAATTTAATTTTAATATGTAAACTTTCGGTGCAGAACGCGATTAAATTAGGTTGGACACCCGCTTTAAACAAACATGATAATCTGCTGTAAGGGCTCCGCCATAGACACAAAGAGAGAAGCAAAAAAGAGAGGGAGTTGGGGAGGTGGGGGGGGGGGGGTGGACACAGGATCTTGTCTGTGCAACTTGTGGGATACAAGGCTGAGAGAAAAGCGGCAGGACTGGGGTGGGGGGAGGGGTGGGATTGTTATTTATTTCTGGCCAGTAGTTAGTTAGGTACGGTCGGTTTTAGTGTGACAGTCACTGACTTCCCTTGGGGCATGCAATGTATTTCTTCATCCCCCGCACACTCTCTAGTTTTATTTCCAAATCTGTGTCCCTCCAAAGAATTGGGTAATGCTACAAATTGGAAGTCACGCAGCCGTTGAAGTAGCTATAATGGGGTAACTGGGGAGAGCGGCAGTAAATGCCTTTACGGCTACATACGTAACAAAGAGCTGGATGGAGGCGTCATTGTCACAAGTCAGACTGCCAGACGGCAGACTGCCAGACGGGGAGGGATGGGGTGTCCAGTGTTAATTTTATTAACAACAAAAACTATTTTGAGCGAAGAGATGCAATGGAAATGAACCGCGAAAAAATGTATATACTGGTGTGTGAACATTTAGAGTAAATCATTGGAGTGTTCAACATCTTCGTCCTCTTTTATTAACATGTGAGGGCGGGGTGCCGGGCAGCTATGTGCGGGCGCGAGCGCCCGCGGGCAAGTCGTTGCGGGCGCGGGGCCGGCGCGGGCAGGTTATTGTGGGCGCGGCAAGTTGGTACGGGCGCGGAGCGCGTGCGGGCAGATAAGTCGCGCCGGCGCAGATCTCTAGTGTCCACCACTAGTCAGTGTTGTGTCCACCAATACGGTCGCCATTCACGATGTGATATCTACATAATGGTTCCAGTGCGAGATGGATTTATTTCAGCCCATGTCTCACATTGTTTTCCTGTCTGAACTTTTAAACGAGGATAGGATAGGATATTTCTGCTGAAATAAACTCTTCTCGTACGAGAAGCCACCACATATGCTTTTTCTCGCACAAATCACTTCAAAGTTTTTCCGGAGAAGTGACAATTACACATCATGCGAAAATGTTTAGTCGCAGAGCGCATGTTGTATTGGGATTGTCCCAAACCTAGTGTCAATCGGCCGCAGCCAAGTGCGAGTATACGAAGCGCACCTGTAAAGAAGAGCATAGCGGACCCGCGAACGATGGTCCATTTTGTTCAGCCGGACCCCACTGATTCCCCCGCTGGTCGTAGTAGGGTCTCCGCAAATCGCAGAAGTGTCCCTGCGGGTCGCAGCAGTGTTCTCACTTGTCACAAGACAGCCCCCAGGTGTCGCAGCAGTGTTCTTACAGATCGAAACCCACGGTTTTAGCAGTGCTCCCAACGGATTGCACTGCCCCAATTGGTTGTGGCAGTGTTCTCACGGGCGGAATCAGCGCCCACATGGGTCGTAGCATCAGTGTCCCAACGGGTCGCAGCAGTGTTGGTGGTATGTCTGCCATTTATATCTTTGGTCGCAGCAGTGCCCCCACGAGCCATGGTTGTCTTGTCCGTGCGTCGCAGCAGTGTTCTCACAGGTTGTTACGTTGTCTTACCCCAACCATATCCACTGACCAGAACAATAATCTGAACCCAACATTCCAAAGTGCCTCAGAATTAGCTGGGTAGCATTTAACTTAAACGACATAAAAAAATCTTAGAACCCCCCCCCCCCCCCCCCCCCCCAAGTCCTTGTGGAAGCATAACGGACCCATGAACGAAGGTCCGTGTTGTTCCAGCCATACTGCCTCATAACGTCCCTATACAAGTCGTTCAACGCCAAATCGAATGGCTAATTTGAAGTTGACTGCTGCTAACCAAGAGCCAGTTTTAAATCTATCGTATTATATGACAGAAGTCAAGAAGCGGTTTGTTTGTTGCATAGTGCGACGGCAATCATTTGAATAGATTGAACGAGCCTGAAACATATATTTCGTCGGTTAGATGTTGTGGTTTGTTTTACTAAGGTTGGTGTCGGCCACGGGCCAGTGTGGTATCCGCCAAGGGTCAGTGTGGTTTACGCCACGGGTCAGTGTGGTTTCCGCTTTACCCGGTAATGTGTCTCGATGTAGGCCAGCAAATGGGTCGTCATTTCCCCGATGTGAAACCGCGCGTTTGCATGAGATAGAAATGATTGTACAACTGTGTGTTAATGCCCCGTGAAAAAAATTATGTGTAAAAAGGTTGGGATTGTAATGTACTGTTTAAGCATAACGATTCCTCTAAAATAATTATCCATTTACTCCCGGCTGCATAGCATTAAAACGTTCCCTTACAAGGTGTTTCCAACCCAATATATTTGCACATTTAGACCTGATGGCTGGTTTCAAAATATCTCCCTATCAACTTAGTAGCCTTTTTTGCCAACCAGTGAAAACAGTTCTGAATAGCTTGAACGTTTATCCACTACTTAGTTAATTAAATAGAGATTGGTTTCCATTGTTCTGTTCAAATGACGAGGAGAATGAAGGCTTCATACTTACACCTTCTTGCGTGTAATTTAATCAGGTCTTAGTTAAGTAGGTGTCATATAATTAGTCTTGTTACGTGCCAGTTTCAACAGGCATCCAGTCGTGCCTCCCTCCCTCACTGACAACTTGTCGTCTGCAACAACCCCACAACCCCATCATGTTTTCAAGGAAAACGAGTTAAGCACGAATTTTAATGACTTAGTTCCGTTGCATTTACATTTAGTGTTTTCTTATTAAGCTCTTGAGCTGCAGATACATCCAAACAGGTTTTCGATCTGTCCTATTAATTACTTTTATTCGTTATACGCACTAAGGTGCAATAAAGATAAAAATGCAAGGAACACTAAATTGTGTGTTGTGCTGGTAGGCGATGACTTTCTTTTTAATATTGTTATGGAAATAAGCTCGAGCGGTGAAAAATGGGAAATCAGGAAAGTTATTCGGTGTTATTCAGTCAATGTCAGGTGTGGCTCTCTCGCATCGTCAAAGTCACGCGAATAGTTTCTCTACTTCGTATGGTGTGCGTCAATGATAAGTCTTTATAGTGTGCAATTTACTTATTTATTTCAATGGACAAAGGTTCATCTGACTTATTCGATACAAAGGCTGAAGTAGATACAAGTGGAGTATTTCCTATGTCTACTTACTCGACTTGGAGACGCGCGAAGAAATTACCCTTGTTCTAAATCCGTACTTTAGCAACACTACGGAAACCCCCAGTTTCGACTTTTTGTCCTACCAGGCAAGAATTACTAAAAAAACTCCATAAAAGGTCTACTGTCTATAATCAAATCTCACGTGCATAATAAATTCCGTTATATCACTCAAATGCCTAACAGTTTCTAATAAATGAAATAACTACCTGAGGACAGTGAGATGTTGCATGGTCAGCTGTCCAGTGACAACTGCCCAGAGTCTGCAGACAGCGCTCCTTTTATAGGCTGAGCGAGGTCATGTGACACCATTCGCCAGCCAAAACTTCCGAAAGTTTGAACTTAGAGATTTCTACCAAATTATGAATCTTTCCGCGGCTATACATCGAAATACCATGCCCTATACCAGGAATTTATTAAATACGAATTCAGCTGATTAAGGTAAGTTTCTACTAAATTACTTTTATTTGCTCCACTTTGAAGCTTGAAGCGACATTTCTGTCCAACTGTCAATTCTACAGCTTGTCAACAAAGCTTGCTAGACGAGAGCGTAAATCCTCCAATTGCTGTTTAATATAATAATTTACACAAGTGACGAGCAGGTTTTAAACTCACTTCTATTATTAAAGTTTAATACAGTAATGCCCATAAACTAACCTGATACCTTCAATATTTAAAGTAAGATATCTAGACCAGTATTTCACCTCTGACAGCCTGACACTTGACAGTCACTAACGCTGTCAATAAAAACCAACTAGCCTATGGCCTACTCTAGCTGTGTCTTCAACAATTCTCTTAGTTAATGCAGAAAATATGCAACCATGAACAATATAATTACTACCCACACATATTGCGTATCCGATGCCCGGCAAATTGCAAATGGACAAATATTTGACATTCAGCCAAAACAAGTATCACAAGAATCACTATAACAACACACAAATATGAATATAAGTCGTCTGGCACATTGTCTATAATAGCAGCATTGTGTTTACAATCTCACTGATCATGACGTCCGCATGTATAACCTTAACATTAAGGGGGGGGGGGGCAGGTGGTCATCCATGAATCCAATTATCCCCGTCATGATTTTATCATGTATACGTTGCACAACAGGATGTCTAAAGCAAAATCGTGCTCCTCCCAAGATATATAGCACAATATAATTACGGAACAGGAATAAATTGAAGAGCATTACTAATAGTGGGGCGGATATGTGACAAAAAATAGGCAAGATGTTCGTTTCCGGCAGGAAAGCATGAAAATTGGTATATAGGGGTTTAAGAGTCGCTGATTCCGATAAGAAAAGGAGACATTGGGTACGAGCACTGTATTCCGCTCAAAATGAGGGTTGAAGGGTGGATGAGGCACCAGAGGAATTTACCCGAACCCGTGTGGCAATAGATTCAGTTCCTACGCGTTGCTAACGTTATTCATTAATTGTTTCCAGGCAAAGTTATTATGACGTCATATTTTTAGGAGACCCATTCTCAGTGTCTTGATTTTTCTGGATGCCATAGGGCATGTCAGTTCTCGCGGGTTCTACTTCCGGCCTGGGAGTTTGGGGACAAACAAACGAACACGTGCTTTTTGTTCAGTGCGCAGCTTGACTCGCCCCCTGCGTAACAACGGATACCGCGCGCAGAGGGCTGTCATACTAGTTACGACATAGGACGCGGAACCAGGCAAGCTGCGCGGCCAGCCAGGCAAACAAGGGGTGGGTCGCAATTCGTCTTTCGTGCGTCTTAAATAAAGAACTGTTAACCTTTTCGTGTCGATATGTTGGTAGATGACACTTTCAACATGTCATTTTCCAAAATACTGGCCACGTTCAGTTAACTTGGCGCACAACAGGTAGATGATTTCCCAATGTTTACACTGATCTTGAGTGAGCGAGTGACAGGTATGGACGGCCTTTGCCGTCAAAATTACAGTTTTTCAATCCTGAATGCAACTACCATTCAAATAGGCAAATTTCAAAAGAACAACGTTGTAAATTTACTGTGTTAACGTTATCTTTCTAAATGCTTCCGTTGTGTTACATTCATAGTATTGATGGGTATTTTGACAAACAGTTTCATGAGAACCACAAAATAGACCAGTACTGTGACTTTTCCATTTCCACAGAGTGAGCTAGCTTACATGTACTTATCGGCTTACCGGTATAATGATCTGGATCTAAGTTAAACTTGTGCGGCAAACTTAATATCCAAAGAAGTATATACATGAAGCAGTTGACTTCAGTTCTACCTCAGTTTAACGGGTCCTTTCAAATATGCTAGCAAAAATAGATAATCTATGCTTCCTCTTTATGGGAATGGTGGAATTAAGCCTTAATTTATAAAACAAAAAGTGTTTAGATTTTTATAGGTGGCCACTTGTGTTGATATTATTAATTTGTATAGCTGATGTGTCTACGTTCAGCTTACTGATAGCTTTAGTTCTGTATAAATCTTTAATTGTAATATTGCCTTTTGATTTTGATTAATTAAATCACACTTTCTTTTGCTACTTTTGACATAAACACACAAGGAAACAAAAATTATATACAAATTGTGGCATCTTTAAATATATGGAGATTTTCATCCGGAATCTGTAATGCAAACATACAAAATCAATAATTATTCAGTGTATGACCTTCATGATTGACTACTTTTTTGCTCATACACTGCATAAACATGATGATAATAAATCAAAGTTTCTATTTGTCTCCTATCATATCAGTTTAATTAGGTTGACAACATATGGTATAAAATAAAATCTGCAAGTATTTGTAGCAGATATGTAGCAGATACAAAAACAAACTGAAGGTACAAAAAATGAGATATTTCATACTTCATCAAATTCATAACATTTCCTTTTAAGGTTGTCCAATTAATTTGATTAAATTACACTTTTCATAGCTAATTTTTCCTGATGAAACATGAAACATATAATAAAGAAAGAAGAGAACAACAAACTATTAAAAATATTGATAACAATTAAACCATAAGGAATTCAGTAATATTATTAAATGTATTATTATATAATATTATATATAGAAACAGTTTTATTTAACCAGCATAAACAGAAAAAAATCCCAATAAAGGGATAATCAATATGAATGTTAAATTTTGTTAGGTCAATGTCATCTCTTAATTCTCTTGCATTCGACAACATTATAATGACAATGGCACATTCCTTGGTTAATAAATCCTGTGTACCGTAATAAATATAACATATAAGCTTTTTCAAATCTCTCAGTTGCTACCGGTATATTGTATTAGATTGTGTTCCATCAATTTAAATGAAGAAAAGATAAATTTATGACTTTTAAAATAAAATAGGACATTATATGGTTTAATAGGATATAATAATCATCAACTTTGTTTCACATTAAATCAGCCCTGGGTGACAAAAATTATTCCTGACATTTGCAAATTAAAATCTACATTAAAATTAATGCTGCATAACTCTGTAATGATAAGATGTCCTTTTTAGATTGTGCGACTTAATTTTGATTAAATTGCGCCTTTTTGGTACTGTTGTCCTGAGGTCTATACATATGATGTACCGGTATATTAATAAAAATAAAAATAAAAAAATTAGGAAAAATATCCATAATAACAAGTAGCACGTAAGGACTCAAGTAACATTAAACATCTTGGCAGGTTTATATATATATATTTTTATGTAACCAGTATGAACATCACAATAAAATGATACTAATCATCAATATAAATGGCACATGCTGTTACTTTTATTCTTTTCTCTAACATTTAGCTACAGTTGTGACAAGAGCACCAAGACATATTGCTTTGCCAATAAATTCTGTGTGTCATAATAAATAAACTGGTGTTGTATAATCACTTTTTCAGACTTCTGCGCGGTTGCTATAGTATATATTATAACATATGTTCCATTATTTGAAAAGACCAGCTTACAACATTTAAAATATAACTGGACATTACAATTCAGTAGGCTAAAACAATCTACTTTCTGTGATGACAAACATTATTCATGACATTGGCAAATTCATTAATTTTCTTTAAATGTTCTAGAAGTTTACGCAGTCTGTTAACATTTTTATTTCTTCATAGATTTTTTTTTAATTGTTTGTTTATTTCCAAAAATAGCTTGTTTGTTGATTCGCAAAAAACAATATTTCAATATAATAAAAAACGAAGATTTGACAAATTGAATTTTTTTTATCATAGATTAAAAAATATGTAAAAGACATATCATTTCCCATATACTTAGATATATATCTATGTGTAATATATATCTCAGACAAATATGTATAAGTAAATTGTACACATTATTTGACATCAAATATTTGCTAAATACAAAAGGCATGATTGAGGATTTATATAATGTCACAATATTTAAGTTAATACAGTTATTTTTTTTTATTTTACAATGTTATTCCTAATTAAAGCTTTATTTAAATAAAGCTTAGTTATAATTTGTCAAAGCCGTCATAATTGATTTCTTGATTTGGACAAAACTGTAATAAAATCATTCGCGGTAAAATAACAATTATGTAGTATTGAGCTCAAGTGGCTCTATCATATCTGCTCATAAAATCACCCATATGCATCAGCAGTATGAAAAACATTGGATAAATCGATATGTCGAAAACAATAGTCGTTTCCCCATTTTCGCCAATTATGGTTTATTCCGCTTGTCATCTGTAATTCGGCCGTCGGCAACACAGTCAGGCCAGCACAAATATTGGGTATTCAGCGGACTGTACTGCGCCAAGCTTACTGACCGCAGTTATTGATAAGGGAAAATACAAGTTCAAAGTGTCTCTCAACAATATATTGTCACTAGATAGTTAACAGGTGCTTATTTAAGTTACATACAGGTCTAGAAGGGACCCACCCTTTTCTCCCCTCGCTCACCGCGCAGTTTGCCTGGTTCCACGTCCTAAATCGTGACTAGCATGACAGCGTTTTGATTCGTCAAGCAGGGAGCGAGTGAGTTGCGCAGTGAAAAATTAAGGTCGCATATAACGCCGTTGTCCCCAAAATCTGATCTCGTGAGGTATCGCACACATAAAACGAGATTCACTTGCATGCCCTATTACCTCGTCAACTTAGATCATATAATGTGGAGTGAACGCACTAAATAACGTTCTCGAAGAAATATCACTATAGAAAGGTGGAGGGGCAATATATATACGATACGCGTATTGATTGGATCTAGTTTTCCAAATCTTGTCCCCCCCCCCACCCCAATATCTACCATATTGGCATCCTACAAACACATATCCTGTGCAGATCCAAGTGGGGGGGGGGGGGTCCAGCCCAATTGGGCCGTGAACTGCCCCCCACCCCATCCGGTCGACAATTTGGTTGACCACTGGTCGCAATTTTGTTCTGAGCCCCCGGCCCACTCGGTCGCAAGTTTCAATGGGGCCCCGCCCGCCCCACCCGTTTTCAAATTCCTACATCTGCCCCTGTATGAGGTGGAGACCATGTAACTATCATGTAGGCCTATATAAGGGAGAGAACTGCGTATGGGTGGACATTTTCGCATGTCACACCGGCTATGGTGTTGCACCGGGCCGCCGTCTAGCGAGTGTGGGAAGACTTGGGTAAGTGATCGGCAGAATGATACTGCGCAAACAACAAAAGTCTATTAAAGTTGAGGTTCTATATATTTTTCTGCACAGTAGTAATCAGCATACAAAATAGTCAATGTGAATAGCTGACAGATTTATATTGGACACGCTATGACTCTATCTACAGTTTGTCATGGAAACTGTTGTCTTTTCATAAAGTATATAAATTATAATATAAGGACGCGCGAACATACACTCCTATGTCGGAAACATAAGAAAATTATCGGGCACTTATTTCTGTAAATCTTAATTGAACTGTTCGGCTTGAAGTAAAAATACCCTGCTCGTATCGCATGCAAAAGTGTGTCCGCATTCCTTGAAGCCAAATATAAGACTAACGTCGTCACTTATCATATACATTAAATGCGGCCACATACAATAATTAATCTTTGCCTACATGGTTATATCATATTTCTTCCCACCACATATGCTTAAACTCGGTCCACATGCACTAATACTTAGATGTGCACATCACACTTAGACGTTACATGCAGCAACACACAATGTTAAATTAAAACCGTCCAGACATACATTTTATGCAACCATCCATAATCACACACAAATATAGTCAGTGACGGATCCAGGAGGGGGGGGGGGGCTACTGCGGCTTAGGCCCCCCACCCCCTCATCAAGCCGCAGACCCCCACCCCCCACCGACCGGTTTAGCCCCCGAGAATAAAAAAGTCTGTCCCTGTCCAGGACCAGCAACCTGATGCTGGAGAAGTCATAACAAGCTATAACAAACTTTAATAAAGCAATAGGATTAGTGGGGGTGGGGCAAAGAGCGGGCATCCCCCCCCCCTCCCGGCCCCCCTTCCTTTAATTAAATGGATGCAGTGCCCCCGCCCTCTCTTCCGCCGCCTATGCACTGTAATCGTAAAATTCAAGTCCCCCCCCCCCCACCCGCCCCCTAAAGTCTGGATCCGCCCCTTTATACCATCTATGTAGATATAGATAGCGGTTAATCACTCATCGCGGAAGTACAATGCTATAGAGTTCACAGAAATAGATACGGGCCTCCAATAATCGGATTTCGCACTGTCCTCCACAAGAGCAGAGCTGTGTACAGGGCAGGTTTGCCTTGCGCCACTTGCACCTACGTGTACAGCCAGTAGCCTTGCAGTTACACCAAAGTTCTTTGGTTACACGTTGTAAATATTGGTAACCCAAAATAATGAAATGTGGCCTACATTATAGATCTACTTGAATTTTATAATGCTGCAACTGATCCGAGGTGTACTCACAATGCACTGTCTTTGCATGTTTTCCTTGTTCATAACTTTATACTTGCAGGTTTATAATGGAAACCACCATATATATTCTAACAGTGTCTATATATTTGCTCAGCTCTGACGAAGAACAATGAAAATTGAAATTAAGTTGCTAGTCAAAGAGAAAATAAATGCAGCTTGCAGGTAGATCTATCTAATAGTAATATAGCGCGCACCGTCTGGTCTCGTAAAAGATGTCGTCATAATATGACGTCATAATGCCTATGCTTGGAAACAAATAATGAATAACGTTAGCAACGCGTAGCAACTGAATCTATAATCACACGAGTGGGACCAAATCCCTCTGGTGCCTCATTCACCCTTCAACCCTCATTTTGAGCGGGATACAGTGCTCGTACGAAATGTCTCCTTTTCTTATCTGAATCAGCGACCCTTAAAACCCCTACATACCAATTTTCATGCTTTCCGCCGGAAACGAACATCTTTCGCACATATCGACCCCACTATAACTACAACCACTCCGAAGGGTTGTGACCTGGCTAGGAGGCTAACAAATATCGGAGCTTATAGCTCTTATTACGGACCAATTAAGCTTATAAAATAATAATCCCAAAATGAAATAAACCAAAAAGTTAAATTTTTAGATCACTTTGGAAGTAACCAGACCAGGCAGCCGACAGTCAAAGCGGTCAGAGTCAGTCGAAGGCTGGCGAGTTCACCCCCCAACGCCATATCCCCCTACACCACCAACCAAATCAGTCAAAAAAAAAAGTCTATCAGCTGACCAAAACACAAACAATTCTGATATTGGAGAAAGCTGCCAACGCGACCATTTCCAGACATGAAAGTAGACTTACGTGGCGAAGGACTAAAAAAAAACCCTTCACCCCCCCCCCGCCTTCCAACTACACCCCTCTGGCCTACCGTCTACCCTCCTACACCTTTTACCCCCTCGTCTAAATACTCCCCCCCCCAGTCACCGGATGTAAACAAACCTCCGCCATCTTGTGACGTCACCTGTTGGGGTCACGTGATACGACACCCGTGACGTGGTTGGTGTGTCAGTGATCACGTGACCTGTGCGACGTCACAGAGCTGGCAGCAGACCTCCGCGTGACAGTCACGGAGGGAGAAGGGAACCAAGCGCCAGACAGGATGCCATGACCGCCTCAAGGCACTGAGCTTTGGGTCCCTTAGCAACTTGCCCCGCGCTAACAGCGGAGGGATGTCCTCCACCCCCTCACCACTCAGCAGGGGTTGGCGGACACGCCTCCCTCTCTCCAAGCGAGTCGCCAGGTCCCTCATGTACGGCTCCACCCCCTCCCGCCTCACCCTGTCACCCCCACTCGCCTCACCTCTGACCAAGTCCCCCAGGACGAGATATTTGAGGACGACGGAGGGGACCTCAAGTTGGGGTGAGGGTGGCACCCCCACAGCCTCCCCCACGGCGGGGTGGAGAGGGGGGGCAGTGAAACTGCCTAACAGCTCCCGGGCCTCACGGGTCAGGTCCTCACACAGGCTGCACTCACCCTGACACCCCCCAGCCACCCGCCCAGCCCAGTGCGCTGCGTGGGTGGCGGACACCACCAGCGCCACCCTGCTCAAGTAAACCCCCTCCCCAGCCTCCAGCACCCCCTTCCCCTCCCCCTCCCTCCTCTCTGGCAGCCTCACCTTTCCGGTCCCCAGCGACTCACTCACACACTCAGACAGCCCATCTACGTCCACCCACCCCCCAATACTCCCCCAGGACCCCCCACCCCCACCCCCCAGGGCCGCCAGGGTGTCCCTGGCCTTCCTCACCTCACTCTCATCCAGGGGGCGCCACTGGAGGTAGTGCTGCGCCAGGAGCTTGAGGCCCCGGATGAGGGTGACGGTGGGTGAGCGGGGGCCTAGGGCGACCAGCGCGTCTTTCTCCACGACAGACGTCGTCGGTAACCACCCATACGGGCCCGGCACCAGGTGGACGGGGTGTGAGGACCGCTCCAGCCCGGCCACCCCCTCCAGGCGGCATATCGCCTCCTGGGTGACACCCTTCAGGGCGTCCCGGGGGACAGGGAAGGCGGGGGTGAGGTCACAGGTCAGCCGGGTCTCACCCCGCCACACCAGAGACAGGGTGGCAGTTGTTAAGCCGACCTTCACCTTGGTGTATCTGGGGGCGAGGGGGCCGCCGTGGGTCAGACCCTCGGGGAGCGTGACGGTGGGCAGCTCGGCATCCAGCCCGGCCACCCAGCGATCGAGGAAGGCCTCAGGGTGCACCTCACACTCCTCAACCCCCTCCACGACACGGGGCTCACCTCTCAGGACTCCCCTCCTCCCCTCCTCCCGACAGGCGGCCAGGGCGTCTCCTCTTACCCACACCCTATACTCCACCCTTCGCCCCTCCTCCTCCTCATCCTCCTCCTCCTCCTCCACCCTCCGCCCCCCCTCCTCCTCCTCCCCCTCCTTCATACTCCGCCCCCCCTCCTCCTCCTCCTCCTCCTCCTCCTCCTCATCATCATCATCATCATCCTCATCCTCCTCCTCCTCCCTCACCACCCTCACCCCCTCCCACGCCACACTAACTAAAATGTCGAACTCGACAGCCTTCGGTCTGACATCTGTTCCGTCGCGATGACTGCCGACCAGAGTGTCCCGGAGTCTGGCAAACAGGGGGTACCTCCTACCCACCGCCTCAACTACGTTACGAACAAACCTCTGGACGGCTTCTCTCCGGGCCACTGTGTCCGGGTGACCCAAGTCGAACGTGCCCCCCTCCAGCCTGGCCGCCTCCTCCGTCAGAGTGCCGGGGATTCGGCGCTCCACCCGTGACCGGGCGGTGAGGACCTTGGCGGTCTGGGGGGGGTACTCCCTTGGCAGCTCCACCCGCCAGGTGGGTGTGCCAGGGGTGAGGTCCTGAGGTGTCCCTGTGTCAGGGGTGAGGTCCTCAGGGGCGCTTGCAGCTGATGTTGACCTTAAATAGAAAACAATAAACTGTTTTAGACATTTTGCTTTCAAAAGAGAAAACATGTTGTTTACAGCAATAGCTCTAGACTGTAATTGTAAAGCGCGTTAGACGACTGATCTGATAAAACTTAATTAGTAAGGTTATTTTCGTTTGATAACTTAAATATTATTGTTTAATATGAAAGGGTGCTACCTAAAAAAGGCGAGCGTATATTTATTAATTCAGATATTCCGAGGGGATACATCTAGATTAATATTCAAAATTAATCTCGCTTCGGCTTGCCATAAAGAATGACTTTGGCTGGAAGACATATGCCATGCACGTGCTTGTCATATCATTCGGTTGCTTAGGAACTCCCATTGTGACGTCATGTTTATAACATTTTGACGTCACAACTACTCACTATGACAGCAGCCGATGGGCGGTCACCAAGAGGGCTCTGCTTGGCAACAGACATTGTCATTTAGCCCGTCGCTTATAAATTAACCTTAATTTGAAGTATACATCCAGTGTTAACATGGAATAATTTATTCGTTAATTTTGTGGAGCAGCTGATTTAATTATTAAAGACATTACATAATAGGCTTCGACCTCTCTTTGCTTGAATACATTTATGTACAGCTGATAACGCTCGCTATTAAAGATTTACCTGTAGGCCTATATATAATATAGGCATGTAGCTTGAGTCTTCTTACAAGTAGATACTCATTCCGTAAAACCTAATTTATAAGTAACTTATTCAACATGTTAGGTTATAGTCTACAATAGTTAACATAGAAGCCCAATATGTCTTACGTAATTATAGATATTCTGACAAATTGACAATGACAATGAATTAAAGCTAAAGTTTTGTCCCCTTGAACGAGATACTCGGAGAAGCTGATAACGATATTTAAGGGGGAGACCGAGGCTAATTAATCCAGGAGCCAAATCGTCTCTTTCCTGAGAGGGAATGGCAGATAATGTTAGACCTAACCATATTTCGCACCTGAAGAGAGGCTGTAAGTGTAAACAGAAACATATTTGGACATCTAGATACTAGAGTTATAGGTTATATAGTCTACAACAATAGAGCAATAGATATCATGACAGGCTGACAATGACAGAGTTAAAGTTTTGTCTAAACGGCAAACGTCATTGAACGCGAGATTGTCAGCGAAGGGGGAGAGAGAGGCTAATTAATCCCAAACCGTGATTAATCCAGGAGCCACATCGTCTCTCTCCTGAGAGGGAATGGCAGATAAGGTTAGAGGTGAGTTAGCTTTATTTCGCACCTGAAGTGGGAAGATACTTAATCCAATAGATCTATGCCACATCATCTCCCTCCTGGGTTGGAATGGCTACACCGACCGACCGATAAAAACTACAACCTGCGAAGTGGCGACGAACAATTAACAAACTGTGCGGAGGGCGATCGGCGCGTGAGAATTCGAACGTCATATTATTTCGGTGACTATGGTGTCACGCGCCACGCGTCAACTTCGCTGCTAAGGACCAAGCGCGAAGGTCAAGGCCGGTACAGATTGGGATTTGTTTGTCAAACTGCGAGGCCAAAAGGCTATATATACATCATAACAGAAAAAGTCTTGCTTATAACCTGAGACAGGCGCGGATCCACTGTGTGTGTGGCAGTGGGGGGCAGTATGTTTTGTACTGGACCACCCACAATAATAGGGGGGGGGGGGTGGTAGGCAAGGGGCACTTGCATTCCTCGGGGATGGGCTTTTCATTTCGCCGTGAACTGAGAATAAAGACCGACGGGGGGGGGGGGCGGTGTAGTGACTACAATACTGAGTTTGAGAGAGTTCCGCGGTACAGCCCCGGGTATAATCGGGTGAGGGGGTGCATGGGTTAGGAACGCACCCCCTACACCCTTTTCGAATAAAACCGACAAAACTGAGGGTTGGGAAGAGGGAGGCGGGCGCAACTTGTAACGCTTGTTATGTGAACTTTTGGGTTATACCGCGCTCATACCTGCGTGTATGCGCGCCCATGTAATTGGTTACCCCCTCCATGACCTCGAGCGGAGTTTTGGTGCGCGGCCTACGGGCCTGACTACGCTTGTAATATTTCATCCGGTTTCTAAAACGTTGCGCACTTACCCTGAAGTGGATGCTTGGGGATCAGCGTCGCTTGATCTTCGTCTGTAAGCAGAGCACAACAACATTCTGTGTCACAAAACTCGTTCACGTTCTGGGTGAGTTTTTTTTTTGATATGCAAATAGGGTAAGTTTGGCTAAGGCTCAAATTTTATCTATGTAGGCGAATTGCATGGGTTATTTTTTTAAGGTGTATCTTTCCTGTATATTGCTATTAGTTTTGGACGTACACGTGTTCCTGTATGTGGTTTGTTCGTGGAGTGTTCATCCGCACTTGTATAGTTCTCTCTCGGTGACTTTTGTTTAGGCCTGTACCACTATTGTTCCTGGCTTGCGGGCTAGTATCTGGTCTGTGCCTGATTATCTTGATCTGAACCTATGTTGCTTCGTTTTATCGACGAGTAATTGTTGTACTGCATGTTCTGTCTACGCGCATTCATTCTACTGGGATTTGTTTTTGGCGCGACATTCCGGGTAACGCTTCTAGGTTGTCGCCGACAAATTAGTGCCATTTTACTTCAGCAGGTATCTACTGTAAATCATTTTGCGATGTGCTTGTATTGTTTGACTAAGGCTGGAAGCCTCCCATATTGCTTTTGAGAGAATTCATATGTTAAATTAGGAATTAGATTTTGTTCGCACGCGATGTGACCCGCGCAGAAATGTTGCTGTTCTTTTCGCCTATATAAGGGATGTGCAGGCGGCATTATACCTCTTTCACGCCTGCAGCCCCCTTTTTTCTTAACATCCGCCTGCCCCATCCTCCTCCGCTGTTTTTATTGTATTTTTTTTGGCGTGGGCAGTTTGGCCCCCACATTTGCCCGTTTTATATAGTTTACGGGGTAAGTAGCGTTTATACGGTCAGGGCTACCTTGCTACGTGTTATCCCCTTTTCGTCCTTTCCTTATTCATAATAAATGACACTTAAATGCCAGAATATGGATTTTTGTTGTTTTTCTCGCAAACTGAGCAAGTAGCTGCTCTCACACCTCATGAGATTAGGCGGCATAAATGATATTCTGCGCCAAATTCTTAAACCTTCAATAAATATTATATGGTTGACAAGTCCTTCCAATTATCTTCAATGGTCCTATATGGAACCTGGGTTATCACCCAGACTCTCTGGGTTTAGGAAGGGATACAGCTGTCAAAGGTTACTGATACGCTTCATTAAAGATTCCAAAAGTCCATTAGATAATAATCAAGTTACGAGAGCCATAATCCTGTTCGCCAGTTGCAAATCTTGAGAACTGAGAACGGAGGGTAAAACTGGTACATAATCGGAGCGAATGATTATCTCAGTAAAGGAGCACCACAGGGTTCTGTTTTCGGCCCACATCTGTATAATTACGAATGACCTGCTAGTATCCACCTCACCAAAAACAGATAAGCATAACTATGCTGATGATAGCACTGTGGCCGTACAAGGTAACAATTTAACTATAGAGAAGGCGTTATCGGAAATAACAATGTGGTTCACCGATAATTACATGACAGCCAACCCAAGGAAGTACCAGGCAATCGTGTTTGAGAGAAGAAACGAAATAGGTGAGACATTACTAGGTATTCAACTGGATCCCAGATTAAATTTCGGCAACCACATAACAGGTTTTTGCAAAGAGGCTGGTAAAAGTCTCAATGTATTAGCCAGAGTGTCTAAATTAATGGATGTTAAAGCAGCCCACTTAGGCCTACATGCGTCATCTTAGATTTTTTACAGTTTAGAATCAAGACTAAAAAAATACTCCATGTATGCCACGCGTTAAGATAACAGGTTAATTAACGGGGGCCAATATTCAGTGAAGTATCAAGGGAGTAAGTTGCGAAATATGTTAAGCAAAGAAACAAATTAGTCAAATCTGCTAAGGAGTTCAACAGAATGCGGTCAACAACGGATGTTTTCTTGTGTCAATGTAATTCGTAAACATTGTGCAACATAGCTAACGGGTAAGATTCAAATAGGTGATAGAATGGTTGTTATATTTTCCTCCTCATATGTATATCTATCTCATCAGCTCCTGTCATTTTACCATTGTCGGTCAATAGCACTTGCGCTAATGTTTGTTGTAAATTTTGATATACAGAGTTAAATAACACTTTATCTTATCTTAATTTCCATACAAGGACTGCTAGAATCATTCTGGATAAATGTTCTCCTTCAGCTTGATCACAACCGGGAAGTGATTGCGCCAGAACGAGTAAGTAGCATGATTAATGTTAATTAACGCATCCGGGAAAACTAATTATGTATCATTAGAAATTCAGCCATACTTACTTCTTCAATGGAAGTGATGATAGGTCGTAAGCCCCATCGCGCGGTGGCGCCCTCTTGTGGAGTCTAAAAGAGCCATTGTAAGTCCAGTCAATCAAAGTACATAAAACAAATACTTCTAAGTTAACATGTCTGCATAGCACATCATGTCAGACTTCTGTAACATGACTATGCATAACAATATCAGCGTTTTTTGTTAAAGCTATATTATTTAACATATTTAAAAATAACACATATAACATCAGAGTACACTACATATCGATATAAGTTTCTGAACGTTATACAGACGCATACGCAGCCACACTCAGTTATACGCATGCTCAAACCAGTCCTAATATAATGTCACTCTTGATGCTTCTGTCTCGTCTCCCCTATCTTATAACTATTTTCACAAGCTGTTGTTATATTTTAGTTAACTTTTTACATAACATTCTTTGTAGTCGTATTTTACTACCTGACATGACATTGATAAACCTTCTTGGTCAGGTCTTTCATGGTATTTTGTAACAAGCATTTCGTACAAACATTAGCCGCCAAGATGAGACACAATCGGTCTTATTTACTAATAGAATGCTGACAACTTCAACTCGGTGAAATCCGAGTACTCTCCACACCAGGGGTGGAATTTTTCCGCGAAACGGTTGAACATTCTTTTATACATTTTCTCTAAGATTCGTTATTACAATTCTATCTAAGCCTTATTGATATATATACCTTATGTGTTGATTACAAACGCATACATTTCCCTTTTCTAACTAAATTTACAATTATATTTCTCTTTGCATTGATAGGCTCGAATTACTCTATATGCTATATCATCTGCTTACACACTGCGCTTGCTCGTCTTTTTGTGTTCGTTGCCTCTTTTCTTCCTTCCACGATTGCGTTACTTCATGTTTAACATAATACAGGCCTCCGCCGACGTCTAAACGCACTCCCGAAAGCAATTGCCCAAATGTACCAGATCTTCGGGATGTGATTGACCAAATGTACTACAACATAATGTTTTCTTGTCAGTTTTCGCTACTTCCTATTAATCAACAAAGAACGAAACACTGCGATTGCAATGGGCGACCTCGACCGCCTTTTGTCAAAGACACTGGTCCGGAAGGGCTGGACGAGGTGAGGGGGCTAGGTACTGCACACGAAGATACGAACGGTTACCTTTGTTCTGTGGTCCCTGTCGCGTCTGGAGTTATCCCAGCCATTTTCGCCTGTCCCGTCTCGGCATTCCCGGACTCCGCCACCTCTGTCTGTCCCGTCTCGGAATTCCCGGACTCCGCCACCTCCGCCTGTCCCATCTCGGAATTCCCGGACTCCGCCACTTCCGCCTGTCCCATCTCGGAATTCCCGGACTCCGCCACCTCCGCCTGTCCCATCTCGGAATTCCCGGACACCGCCACCTCCGCCTGACCCGTCTCGGATTTCCCGGAGTCCGCCACCCCCGCCTCTCCCTTCTCGGAATTCCCGGACTCCGCCACCTTCGCCTGTCCCATCTCGGAATTCCCGGACTCCGCCACCTTCGCCTGTCCCATCTCGGAATTCCCGGACTCCGCCACCTCCGCCTGTCTCATCTCGGAATTCCCGGACTCCGCCACCTCCGCCTGTCCCGTCTGGGAATTCCCGGACTCAGCCATCTCCGCTATTCGCTTGTGTCAGAAGTAATCGAGTCTAACGTTGTTTTCGGTTTGTTCTGAAAATCAATAATAGTTTTGTACAAACTGAATAATTGTTAATTAAAGAAGTAGATATGCATATGGCATCCGAGATAGACCTAAACACAAGTGTTTTCCCTAACCTGGCCGAGCCTTTAGGCAAGGATAGGATAGAAGATTTGTGCTAAGATAAACCCATCTGGCACGCAAGCAATGTCAAATGCATTTTCTCGCTCGAACGTTCGTTAAATTTCACACCGATAGGTGACAAATATATATCGTTTGTTCAAAGTACCCAGTGGCAGATTGTGAGATGGGTGTATCCAAGACCTGGCGTAACAATGGGCTGGAGCCAAGTGAGTGCAAGAAATTATCAATTCAAGAATGTTGAAGTAAACGCGGTCGCTATTTTTAATATGCTACAGAAAGATGAAATACTTTCTGTAGCCACCACTCCATGTGCCACAGACATCCCCGGCCCCATACTCACTCAGCCACCACTCCACGTGCTACAGACATCTCCGGCTCCATACACACTCCGCCATCGATCCACGTGCTACAGACATCCCCGGCCCCATACTCACTCCGCCTCCACTCCACGTGCTACAGACATCCCCGGCCCCATACTCACTCAGCCACCACTCCACGTGCTACAGACATCTCCGGCTCCATACACACTCCGCCATCGATCCACGTGCTACAGACATCCCCGGCCCCATACTCACTCCGCCACCACTCCACGTACTACAGACATCCCCGGCCCCATACTCACTCCGCCTCCACTCCACGTGCTACAGACATCCCCGGCCCCGTAGTCACTCCGCCTCCACTCCACGTGCTACCATCATCCCCGGCCCAATACTCACTCCGCCACCACTCTACGTGCAACAGACGTCCCTGGCCCCATACTCAATCTACCACCACTCCACGTGCTACAGACATCCCCGGCCCCGTACTCACTCCGCCTCCACTCCACGAGCTACAGACATACCCGGCCCCATACTCACTCCGCCTCCACTCCACGTGCTACAGACATCCCCGGCCCCATACTCACTCCGCCTCCACTCCACGTGCTACAGACATCCCCGGCCCCATACTCAATCTACCACCACTCCACGTGCTACAGACATCCCCGGCCCCGTACTCACTCCGCCTCCACTCCACGAGCTACAGACATACCCGGCCCCATACTCACTCCGCCTCCACTCCACGTGCTACAGACATCCCCGGCCCCATACTCACTCCGCCACCACTCCACGTACTACAGACATCCCCGGCCCCATACTCACTCCGCCACCACTCCACGTGCTACAGATATCCCCGGCCCCATACTCACTCCGCCACCACTCCACGTGCTACAGACATCCCCGGCCTCATACTCACTCCGCCACCACTCCACGTGCTACAGACATCTCCGGCTCCATACACACTCCGCCATCGATCCACGTGCTACAGACATCCCCGGCCCCATACTCACTCCGCCACCACTCCACGTACTACAGACATCCCCGGCCCCATACTCACTCCGCCTCCACTCCACGTGCTACAGACATCCCCGGCCCCGTAGTCACTCCGCCTCCACTCCACGTGCTACCATCATCCCCGGCCCAATACTCACTCCGCCACCACTCTACGTGCAACAGACGTCCCTGGCCCCATACTCAATCTACCACCACTCCACGTGCTACAGACATCCCCGGCCCCGTACTCACTCCGCCTCCACTCCACGAGCTACAGACATACCCGGCCCCATACTCACTCCGCCTCCACTCCACGTGCTACAGACATCCCCGGCCCCATACTCACTCCGCCACCACTCCACGTACTACAGACATCCCCGGCCCCATACTCACTCCGCCACCACTCCACGTGCTACAGACATCCCCGGCCCAATACTCACTCCGCCACCACTCCACGTGCTACAGACATCCCCGGCCCCATACTCACTCCGTCTCCACTCTACGTGCTACAGACATCCCCGGCCCCATACTCACTCCGCCTCCACTCCACGTGCTACAGACATCCCCGGCCCCATACTCACTCCGCCTCCACTCCACGTGCTACAGACATCCCCGGTCCCATACTCACTCCGCCTCTACTCCACGTGCTACAGACATCCCCGGCCCCATACTCACTCCGCCTCCACATCACGTGCTACAGACATCCCCGGCCCCATACTCACTCCGCCATCGATCCACGTGCTACAGACATCCCCGGCCCCATACTCACTCCGTCTCCACTCTACGTGCTACAGACATCCCCGGCCCCATACTCACTCCGCCATCGATCCACGTGCTACAGACATGCCCGGCCCCATACTCACTCCGTCTCCACTCTACGTGCTACAGACATCCCCGGCCCCATACTCACTCCGCCTCCACATCACGTGCTACAGACATCCCCGGCCCCATACTCACTCCGCCTCCACATCACGTGCTACAGACATCCCCGGCCCCATACTCACTCCGTCTCCACTCTACGTGCTACAGACATCCCCGGCCCCATACTCACTCCGCCTCCACATCACGTGCTACAGACATCCCCGGCCCCATACTCACTCCGCCACCACTCCACGTGCTACAGACATCCCCGGCCCCATACTCACTCCGCCATCGATCCACGTGCTACAGACATGCCCGGCCCCATACTCACTCCGCCACCACTCCACGTACTACAGACATCCCCGGCCCCATACTCACTCCGCCTCCACTCCACGTACTACAGACATCCCCGGCCCCGTAGTCACTCCGCCTCCACTCCACGTGCTACAGACATCCCCGGCCCAATACTCACTCCGCCACCACTCCACGTGCTACAGACATCCCCGGCCCCATACTCACTCCGCCACCACTCCACGTGCTACAGACATCCCCGGCCCCATACTCACTCCGCTTCTACTGCACGTGCTACAGACATCTCCGGCTCCATACACACTCCGCCACCACTACACGTGCTACAGACATCCCCGGCTCCATACTTCTCCGCCACCACTACACGTGCTACAGACATCCCCGGCCCCATACCCACTCCGCCACCATTCCACGTGCTACAGACATCCCCGGCCCCATACTCACTCCGCCTCCACTCCACGTGCTACAGACATCTCCGGCTCCATACACACTCCGCCATCGATCCACGTGCTACAGACATCCCCGGCCCCATACTCACTCCGCCACCACTCCACGTACTACAGACATCCCCGGCCCCATACTCACTCCGCCTCCACTCCACGTGCTACAGACATCCCCGGCCCCATACTCACTCCGCCTCCACTCCACGTGCTACCATCATCCCCGGCCCAATACTCACTCCGCCACCACTCTACGTGCAACAGACGTCCCTGGCCCCATACTCAATCTACCACCACTCCACGTGCTACAGACATCCCCGGCCCCGTACTCACTCCGCCTCCACTCCACGAGCTACAGACATACCCGGCCCCATACTCACTCCGCCTCCACTCCACGTGCTACAGACATCCCCGGCCCCATACTCACTCCGCCACCACTCCACGTACTACAGACATCCCCGGCCCCATACTCACTCCGCCACCACTCCACGTGCTACAGATATCCCCGGCCCCATACTCACTCCGCCACCACTCCACGTGCTACAGACATCCCCGGCCCCATACTCACTCCGCCTCCACTCCACGTACTACAGACATCCCCGGCCCCGTAGTCACTCCGCCTCCACTCCACGTGCTACAGACATCCCCGGCCCAATACTCACTCCGCCACCACTCCACGTGCTACAGACATCCCCGGCCCCATACTCACTCCGCCACCACTCCACGTGCTACAGACATCCCCGGCCCCATACTCACTCCGCTTCTACTGCACGTGCTACAGACATCTCCGGCTCCATACACACTCCGCCACCACTACACGTGCTACAGACATCCCCGGCTCCATACTTCTCCGCCACCACTACACGTGCTACAGACATCCCCGGCCCCATACCCACTCCGCCACCATTCCACGTGCTACAGACATCCCCGGCCCCATACTCACTCCGCCTCCACTCCACGTGCTACAGACATCTCCGGCTCCATACACACTCCGCCATCGATCCACGTGCTACAGACATCCCCGGCCCCATACTCACTCCGCCACCACTCCACGTACTACAGACATCCCCGGCCCCATACTCACTCCGCCTCCACTCCACGTGCTACAGACATCCCCGGCCCCATACTCACTCCGCCTCCACTCCACGTGCTACCATCATCCCCGGCCCAATACTCACTCCGCCACCACTCTACGTGCAACAGACGTCCCTGGCCCCATACTCAATCTACCACCACTCCACGTGCTACAGACATCCCCGGCCCCGTACTCACTCCGCCTCCACTCCACGAGCTACAGACATACCCGGCCCCATACTCACTCCGCCTCCACTCCACGTGCTACAGACATCCCCGGCCCCATACTCACTCCGCCACCACTCCACGTACTACAGACATCCCCGGCCCCATACTCACTCCGCCACCACTCCACGTGCTACAGATATCCCCGGCCCCATACTCACTCCGCCACCACTCCACGTGCTACAGACATCCCCGGCCTCATACTCACTCCGCCACCACTCCACGTGCTACAGACATCCCCGGCCTCATACTCACTCCGCCTCCACATCACGTGCTACCATCATCCCCGGCCCAATACTCACTCCGCCACCACTCTACGTGCAACAGACGTCCCTGGCCCCATACTCAATCTACCACCACTCCACGTGCTACAGACATCCCCGGCCCCGTAGTCACTCCGCCTCCACTCCACGTGCTACCATCATCCCCGGCCCAATACTCACTCCGCCACCACTCTACGTGCAACAGACGTCCCTGGCCCCATACTCAATCTACCACCACTCCACGTGCTACAGACATCCCCGGCCCCGTACTCACTCCGCCTCCACTCCACGAGCTACAGACATACCCGGCCCCATACTCACTCCGCCTCCACTCCACGTGCTACAGACATCCCCGGCCCCATACTCACTCCGCCACCACTCCACGTACTACAGACATCCCCGGCCCCATACTCACTCCGCCACCACTCCACGTGCTACAGACATCCCCGGCCCAATACTCACTCCGCCACCACTCCACGTGCTACAGACATCCCCGGCCCCATACTCACTCCGCCTCCATATCACGTGCTACAGACATCCCCGGCCCCGTAGTCACTCCGCCTCCACTCCACGTGCTACAGACATCCCCGGCCCAATACTCACTCCGCCACCACTCCACGTGCTACAGACATCCCCGGCCCCATACTCACTCCGCCACCACTCCACGTGCTACAGACATCCCCGGCCCCATACTCACTCCGCCACCACTCCACGTACTACAGACATCCCCGGCCCCATACTCACTCCGCCACCACTCCACGTGCTACAGACATCCCCGGCCCAATACTCACTCCGACACCACTCCACGTGCTACAGACATCCCCGGCCTCATACTCATTCCGCCACCACTCCACGTGCTACAGACATCCCCGGCCCCATAAACACTCAGCCACCACTCCACGTGCTACAGACATCTCCGGCTCCATACACACTCCGCCATCGATCCACGTGCTACAGACATCCCCGGCCCCATACTCACTCCGCCACCACTCCACGTACTACAGACATCCCCGGCCCCATACTCACTCCGCCACCACTCCACGTACTACAGACATCCCCGGCCCCATACTCACTCCGCCACCACTCCACGTGCTACAGATATCCCCGGCCCAATACTCACTCCGCCACCACTACACGTGCTACAGACATCTCCGGCCCCATACTTCTCCGCCACCACTAGACGTGCTACAGACATCCCCGGCCCCATACCCACTTCGCCACCACTACACGTGCTACAGACATCCCCGGCCCCATACTCACTCCGCCTCCACTCCAGGTGCTACAGACATCCCCGGCCCCATACACACTCCGCCTCTACTCCACGTACTACAGACATCTCCGGCCCAATACTCACTCCACCTCTACTCCACGTACTACAGACATCCCCGGCCCCATACTCACTCCGCCACCACTACACGTGCTACAGACATCCCCGGCCCCATACTCACTCAGCCACCACTCCACGTGCTACAGACATCTCCGGCTCCATACACACTCCGCCATCGATCCACGTGCTACAGACATCCCCGGCCCCACACTCACTCCGCCACCACTCCACGTGCTACAGATATCCCCGGCCCCGTACTCACTCCGCCACCACTTTACGTGCAACAGACGTCCCCGTCCCCATACTCACTCCGCCTCCACTCCACGTGCTACAGACATCCCCGGCCCCATACTCACTCCGCCACCACTCCACGTGCTACAGACATCCCCGGCCCCATACTCATTCTGCCACATCTCCACGTGCTACAGATATCCCCGGCCCCATACTCACTCCGCCACCACTCCACGTGCTACAGACATCCCCGGCCCCGTAGTCACTCCGCCTCCACTCCACGTGCTACCATCATCCCCGGCCCAATACTCACTCCGCCACCACTCTACGTGCAACAGACATCCACGGCCCCATAATCACTCCGCCACCACTCCATGTGCTACAGGCATCCCCGGCCCCATACTCCGCCACCGCTCCACGTGCTACAGATATCCCCGGCCCCATACTCACTCCGCCACCACTCCACGTGCTACAGACATCCCCGGCCCCATACCCACTCCGCCACCACTCCACGTGCTACAGACATCCCCGGCCCCATACTCACTCCGCCTCTACTCCACGTACTACAGACATCTCCGGCCCAATACTCACTCCACCTCTACTCCACGTACTACAGACATCCCCGGCCCCATACTCACTCCGCCACCACTCCACGTGTTACAGACATCCCCGGCCCCATACTCACTCAGCCACCACTCCACGTGCTACAGACATCTCCGGTTCCATACACACTCCGCCATCGATCCACGTGCTACAGACATCCCCGGCCCCATACTCACTCCGCCACCACTCCACGTGCTACAGATATCCCCGGCCCCGTACTCACTCCGCCACCACTTTACGTGCAACAGACGTCCCCGTCCCCATACTCACTCCGCCTCCACTCCACGTGCTACAGACATCCCCGGCCCCATACTCACTCCGCCACCACTCCACGTGCTACAGACATCCCCGGCCCCATACTCATTCTGCCACCACTCCACGTGCTACAGATATCCCCGGCCCCATACTCACTCCGCCACCACTCCACGTGCTACAGACATCCCCGGCCCCATACTCACTCCGCCTCCACTCCACGAGCTACAGACATCCCCGGCCCCGTAGTCACTCCGCCTCCACTCCACGTGCTACAGACATCCCCGGCCCAATACTCACTCCGCCACCACTCCACGTGCTACAGACATCCCCGGCCCCATACTCACTCCGCCTCCACTCCACGTGCTACAGACATCCCCGGCCCCATACTCACTCCGCCTCTACTGCACGTGCTACAGACATATCCGGCCCCATACTCACTCCGCCACCACTCTAGATGCTACAGACATCTCCGGCTCCATACACACTCCGCCACCACTACACGTGCTACAGACATCCCCGGCCCCATACTTCTCCGCCACCACTACACGTGCTACAGACATCCCCGGCCCCATACTCACTCCGCCTCCACTCCACGTGCTACAGACATCCCCGGCCCCATACTCACTCAGCCACCACTCCACGTGCTACAGACATCCCCGGCCCCATACTCACTCAGCCACCACTCCACGTGCTACAGACATCCCCGGCCCCATACTCACTCCGCCACCACTACACCTGCTACAGACGTCCCCGGCCCCATACCCACTCCGCCTCTACTCCACGTACTACAGACTTCCCCGGCACCGTACTCACTCCGACTCTACTCCACGTACTACGGACATCCCCGGCCCCATACCCACTCCGCCTCTACTCCACGTACTACAGACATCCCCGGCACCGTACTCACTCCGCCACCACCCCACGTGTTACAGACATCCCCGGCCCCATACTCACTCCGCCACCACTCCACGTGCTACAGACATCCCCGGCCCCATACTCACTCCGCCACCACTACACCTGCTACAGACGTCCCCGGCCCCATACCCATTCCGCCTCTACTCCACGTACTACAGACTTCCCCGGCACCGTACTCACGCCGCCTCTACTCCACGTACTACGGACATCCCCGGCCCCATACCCACTCCGCCTCTACTCCACGTACTACAGACTTCCCTGGCACCGTACTCACTCCGCCTCTACTCCACGTACTACAGACTTCCCCGGCACCGTACTCACTCCGACTCTACTCCACGTACTACGGACATCCCCGGCCCCATACCCACTCCGCCTCTACTCCACGTACTACAGACATCCCCGGCACCGTACTCACTCCGCCACCACCCCACGTGTTACAGACATCCCCGGCCCCATACTCACTCCGCCACCACTCCACGTGCTACAGACATCCCCGGCCCCATACTCACTCCGCCACCACTACACCTGCTACAGACGTCCCCGGCCCCATACCCATTCCGCCTCTACTCCACGTACTACAGACTTCCCCGGCACCGTACTCACTCCGACTCTACTCCACGTACTACGGACATCCCCGGCCCCATACCCACTCCGCCTCTACTCCACGTACTACAGACATCCCCGGCACCGTACTCACCCCGCCACCACCCCACGTGTTACAGACATCCCCGGCCCCATACTCACTCCGCCACCACTCCACGTGCTACAGACATCCCCGGCCCCATACTCACTCCGCCACCACCCACGTGTTACAGACATCCCCGGCCCCATACTCACTCCGCCACCACTAGACGTGCTACAGACATCCCCGGCCCCATACGCACTCCGCCACCACTCCACGTGCTACAGACATCCCCTGCCCCATACTCACTCCACCTCTACTCCAGGTGGTACAGACATCCCCGGCCCATAGTCACTCCGCCTCTACTCCACGTACTACAGACATCTCCGGCCCAATACTCACTCCACCTCTACTCCACGTACTACAGACATCCCCGGCCCCATACTCACTCCGCCACCACTCCACGTGCTACAGACATCCCCGGCCCCATACTCACTCCGCCACCACTACACGTGCTACAGACATCCCCGGCCCCATACTTCTCCGCCACCACTACACGTGCTACAGACATCTCCGGCCCCATACCCACTACCCCACCACTCCACGTGCTACAGACATACCCGGCCCCATACTCACTCCACCTCCACTCCACGTGCTACAGACATCCCCGTCTCCATACTCACTCCGCCTCTACTCCACGTACTACGGACATCCCCGGCCCCATACCCACTCCGCATCTACTCCACGTACTACAGACATCCCCGGCACTGTACTCACTCCACCCCTACTCCATGTGCTACAGACATCCCCGGCCCCATACTCACTCCGCCACCACTCCACGTGCTACAGACATCCCCGGCCCCATACTCACTCCGCCACCACTCCAAGTGTTACAGACATCCCCGGCCCCATACTCACTCCGCCACCACTACACGTGCTACAGACATCCCCGGCCCCATACTTCTCCGCCACCACTAGACGTGCTACAGACATCCCCGGCCCCATACCCACTCCGCCACCACTTCACGTGCTACAGACATCCCCGGCCCCATACTCACTCCGCCACCACTCCACGTGCTACAGACATCCCCGTCTCCATACTCACTCCGCCTCTACTCCACGTACTACGGACATCCCCGGCCCCATACCCACTCCGCTTCTACTCCACGTACTACAGACATCCCCGGCACTGTACTCACTCCACCTCTACTCCATGTGCTTCAGACATCCCCGGCCCCATACTCACTCCGCCACCACTCCACGTGCTACAGACATCCCCGGCCCCATACTCACTCCGCCTCTACTCCACGTACTACAGACATATCCGGCCCAATACTCACTCCAACTTCGCTCCACGTACTACAGACATCCCCGGCCCCATACTCACTCCGCCACCACTCCACGTGCTACAGACATCCCCGGCCCCATACTCACTCCGCCACCACTACACGTGCTACAGACATCCCCGGCCCCATACTTCTCCGCCACCACTACACGTGCTACAGACATCTCCGGCCCCATACCCACTCCGCCACCACTCCACGTGCTACAGACATACCCGGCCCCATACTCACTCCGCCTCTGCTCCACGTACTACAGACATCCCCGGCCCCATACTCACTCCGCCACCACTCCACGTGCTACTGACATGCCCGGCCCCATACTCACCCCACCTCCACTCCACGTGCTACAGACATCCCCGGCTCCATACTCACTCCGCCTCTACTCCACGTACTACGGACATCCCCGGCCCCATACCCACTCCGCCTCTACTCCACGTACTACAGACATCCCCGGCACTGTACTCACTCCGCCTCTACTCCATGTGCTACAGACATCCCCGGCCCCATACTCACTCCGCCACCACTCCACGTGCTACAGACATCCCCGGCCCCATGCTTACTCCGCCACCACTCCACGTGTTACAGACATCCCCAGCCCCATACTCACTCCGCCACCACTCCACGTGCTACAGACATCCCCGGCCCCATACTCACTCCGCCACCACTCCACGTGCTACAGACATCCCCGGCCCCATACTCACTCCGCCACCACTCCACGTGCTACAGACATCCCCGGCCCCATACTCACTCCGCCACCACTCCACGTGCTACAGACATCCCCGGCCCCATACTCACTCCGCCACCACTCCACGTGCTACAGACATCCCCGGCCCCATACTCACTCAGCCACCACTCCACGTGCTACAGACATCCCCGGCCCCATACTCACTCCGCCACCACTCCACGTGCTACAGACATCCCCGGCCCCATACTCACTCCGCCACCACTACACGTGCTACAGACATCCCCGGCCCCATACCCACTCCGCCTCTACTCCACGTACTACAGACTTCCCTGGCACCGTACTCACTCCGCCTCTACTCCACGTACTACGGACATCCCCGGCCCCATACCCACTCCGCCTCTACTCCACGTACTACAGACATCCCCGGCACCTTACTCACTCCGCCACCATCCCACGTGTTACAGACATCCCCGGCCCCATACTCACTCCGCCACCACTCCACGTGCTACAGACATCCCCGGCCCCATACTCACTCCGCCACCACTACACGCGCTACAGACATCTCCGGCCCCATACTTCTCCGCCACCACTAGACGTGCTACAGACATCCCCGGCCCCATACCCACTCCGCCACCACTCCACGTGCTACAGACATCCCCGGCCCCATACCCACTCCGCCTCTACTCCACGTACTACAGACATCCCCGGCACCTTACTCACTCCGCCACCACCCCACGTGTTACAGACATCCCCGGCCCCATACTCACTCCGCCACCACTCCACGTGCTACAGACATCCCCGGCCCCATACTTCTCCGCCACCACTACACGCGCTACAGACATCCCCGGCCCCATACCCACTCCGCCACCACTCCACGTGCTACAGACATCCCCGGCCCCATACTCACTCCGCCACCACTACACGCGCTACAGACATCTCCGGCCCCATACTTCTCCGCCACCACTAGACGTGCTACAGACATCCCCGGCCCCATACCCACTCCGCCACCACTCCACGTGCTACAGACATCCCCGGCCCCATACTCACTCCACCTCCACTCCAGGTGGTACAGACATCCCCGGCCCCATACTCACTCCGCCTCTACTCCACGTACTACAGACATCCCCGGCCCCATACTCACTCCGCCACCACTCCAAGTGCTACAGACATCCCCGGCCCCATACTCACTCCGCCACCACTAGACGTGCTACAGACATCCCCGGCCCCATACTTCTCCGCCACCACTACACGTGCTACAGACATCTCCGGCCCCATACCCACTCCGCCACCACTCCACGTGCTACAGACATACCCGGCCCCATACTCACTCCACCTCCACTCCACGTGCTACAGACATCCCCGTCTCCATACTCACTCCGCCTCTACTCCACGTACTACGGACATCCCCGGCCCCATACCCACTCCGCCTCTACTCCACGTACTACAGACATCCCCGGCACTGTACTCACTCCACCTCTACTCCATGTGCTACAGACATCCCCGGCCCCATACTCACTCCGCCACCACTCCACGTGCTACAGACATCCCCGGCCCCATACTCACTCCGCCACCACTCCAAGTGTTACAGACATCCCCGGCCCCATACTCACTCCGCCACCACTACACGTGCTACAGACATCCCCGGCCGCATACTTCTCCGCCACCACTAGACGTGCTACAGACATCCCCGGCCCCATACCCACTCCGCCACCACTTCACGTGCTACAGACATCCCCGGCCCCATACTCACTCCGCCACCACTCCACGTGCTACAGACATCCCCGGCCCCATAATCACTCCGCCTCCACTCCAGGTGCTACAGACATCCCCGGCCCCATACTCACTCCGCCTCTACTGCACGTACTACAGACATCCCCGGCCCCATACTCACTCCGCCTCTACTGCACGTACTACAGACATCTCTGGCCCAATACTCACTCCACCTCTACTCCACGTACTACAGACATCCCCGGCCCCATACTCACTCCGCCACCACTCCACGTGCTACAGACATCCCCGACCCCATACTCACTCCGCCACCACTCCACGTGCTACAGACATCTCCGGCCCCATACCCACTCCGCCACCACTCCACGTGCTACAGACATACCCGGCCCCATACTCACTCCGCCTCTACTCCACGTACTACAGACATCCCTGGCCCCATACTCACTCCGCCACCACTCCACGTGCTACTGACATGCCCGGCCCCTTACTCACTCCACCTCCACTCCACGTGCTACAGACATCCCCGGCTCCATACTCACTCCGCCTCTACTCCACGTACTACAGACATCCCCGGCACTGTACTCACTCCGCCTCTACTCCATGTGCTACAGACATCCCCGGCTCCATACTCACTCCGCCACCACTCCACGTGCTACAGACATCCCCGGCCCCATACCCACTCCGCCACCACTTCACGTGCTACACACATCCCCGGCCCCATACTCACTCCGCCACCACTCTACGTGCTCCAGACATCCCCGGCCCCATACTCACTCCGCCTCCACTCCACGTGCTACAGACATCCCCGGCCCCATACCCACTCCGCCACCACTTCACGTGCTACACACATCCCCGGCCCCATACTCACTCCGCCACCACTCCACGTGCTACAGACATCCCGGCCCCATACTCACTCCGCCGCCACTCCAAGTGCTACAGACATCCCCGGCTCCATACTCACTCCGCCACACCTCCACGTCCTACAGATATCCCCGGCCCCATACTCACTTCACCACCCCTCCACATGCTACAGACATCCCCGGCCCAATACTCACTCCGCCACCACTCCAAGTGCTACAGACATCCCCGGCCCAATACTCACTCCGCCACTACTCCAAGTGCTACAGACATCCCCGGCCCCTTACACACTCCGCCATCACTCCACGTCTCTCCCATGGGCCCCAGGACGTCTCTCCCATGGGCCCCAGGACATCTCTCCCATGGGCCCCAGGACATCTCTTCCATGGGCCCCAGGATATCTCTCTGATGGGCCCCAGGACCTTTCTCCCATGGGCCCCAGGACATCTCTTCCATGGGCCCCAGGACGTCTCCACCATGGGCCCCAGGACGTCTCTCCCATGGGTCCCATGGCGTCTCTCCCATGGGTCCCAGGACGTCTCTCCCATGGGCCCTAGGACGTCTCTCCCATGGGCCCCTGGACATCTTTCCAGTGGGCCCCAGGACGTCTCTCCGATGGGCCCCAGAACGTCTCTCCCATGGGCCCCGGGACGTCTCTCCCATGGGCCCCAGGACGTCTCTCCCATGGGCCCTAGGATCTCTCCCATGGGTCCCAGGATGTCTCCTATATGGGCCCCAGGACATCTCCTACATGGGCCCCAGGACGTCTCTCCCATGGGCCCCAGGACGTCTCTCCGATGGGCCCCAAGATATCTCTCCCATGGGCCCCAGGACGTCTCCACCATGGGCTCAAGGACGTCTCCACCATGGGCCCCAGGATGTCTCCACCATGGGCCCCAGGACGTCTCTCCGATGGGCCCCAAGATATCTCTCCCATGGGCCCCAGGACGTCTCCACTATGGGCTCAAGGACGTCTCCGCCATGGGCCCCAGGATGTCTCCACCATGGGCCCCAGGACGTCTCTCCCATGGGCCCCAAGACGTCTCCACCATGGGCCCCAGGACGTCTCTCCCATGGGCCCCAGGACGTCTCTCCCATGGGCCCCAGGATGTCTCCTACATGGGCCCCAGGACGTCTCCACCGTAGGCCCCTGGACGTCTCTACCATGGGCCCCAGGACATCTCTCCCATGGGCCCCAGGACATCTCCACCATGGGCCCCAGGACGTCTCTCCCATGGGCCCCAGGACGTCTCTCCCATGGGCCCCAGGACGTCTCTCCCATGGGTACCAGGACGTCTCTCATGGGCCCCAGGACATCTCTCCCATGGGCACCAGGACGTCTCTCCCATGGGCACCAGGACGTCTCTCCCATGGGCACCAGGACGTCTCTCCCATGGGCCCCTGGACACCTCTCCCATGGGCCCCAGGACGTCTCTCCCATGGGCCCCAGGACGTCTCTCCCATGGGCACCAGGACGTCTCTCCCATGGGCCCCAGGACGTCTCTCCCATGGGCACCAGGACGTCTCTCCCATGGGCCCCAGGACGTCTCTCTCATGGGTCCCAGGATGTCTCCTACATGGGCCCCAGGACGTCTCTCGTATGGGCTCCAGGACGTCTCTCACATGGGCCCCAGGACGTCTCTCCCATGGGTCCCAGGACGTCTCTCCCATGGGCCCCTGGACATCTCTCCCATGGGTCCCAGGATGTCTCCCATGGGTCCCAGGACGTTTCTCCCATGGGCCCCAGGACGTCTCTTCCATGGACACCAGGACATCTCCACCATGGGCCCCAGGACGTCTCTCTCATGGGCCCCAGGACGTCTCTCACTTGGGCCCCAGGACGTCTCTCCCATGGGCCCCAGGACATCTCCACCATGGGCCCCAGGACGTCTCTCTGATGGGCCCAAGGACGTCTCTCCCATGGGTCCCATGGCGTCTCTCCCATGGGTCCCAGGACGTCTCTCCCATGGGGCCCAGGACATCTCTTCCATGTGCCCTAGGATATCTCTCTGATGGGCCCCAGGACCTTTCTCCCATGGGCCCCAGGACATCTCTTCCATGGGCCCCAGGACGTCTCCACCATGGGCCCCAGGACGTCTCTCCCATGGGTCCCATGGCGTCTCTCCCATGGGTCCCAGGACGTCTCTCCCATGGGCCCCAGGACGTCTCTCCCATGGGCCCCAGAACGTCTCTCCCATGGGCCCCAGGACGTCTTTCCCATGGGCCCCAGGACGTCTCTCCCATGGGCCCTAGGATCTCTCCCATGGGTCCCAGGATGTCTCCTACATGGGCCCCAGGACGTCTCCTACATGGGCCCCAGGACGTCTCTCGTATGGGCTCCAGGACGTCTCTCACATGGGCCCCAGGACGTCTCCTACATGGGCCCCAGGACGTCTCCTACATGGGCCCCAGGACGTCTCTCCCATGGGCCCCAGGACGTCTCTCCGATGGGCCCCAAGATATCTCTCCCATGGGCCCCAGGACGTCTCCACCATGGGCTCAAGGACGTCTCCACCATGGGCCCCAGGATGTCTCCACCATGGGCCCCAAGACGTCTCTCCGATGGGCCCCAAGATATCTCTCCCATGGGCCCCAGGACGTCTCCACCATGGGCTCAAGGACGTCTCCACCATGGGGCCCAGGATGTCTCTACCATGGGCCCCAGGACGTCTCTCCCATGGGCCCCAGGACGTCTCCACCATGGGCCCCAAGACGTCTCTCCCATGGGCCCCAGGACGTCTCTCCCATGGGCCCCAGGATGTCTCCTACACGGGCCCCAGGATGTCTCCTACATGGGCCCCAGGACGTCTCCTACATGGGCCCCAGGACGTCTCTCGTATGGGCTCCAGGATGTCTCTCGCATGGGCCCCAGGACGTCTCTCCCATGGGTCCCAGGACGTCTCTCCCATGGGCCCCAGGACGTCTCTCCCATGGGTACCAGGACGTTTCTCATGGGCCCCAGGACATCTCTCCCATGGGCCCCAGGACGTCTCCACCATGGGCCCCTGGACGTCTCTACCATGGGCCCCAGGACATCTCTCCCATGGGCCCCAGGACGTCTCCACCATGGGCCCCAGGACGTCTCTCCCATGGGCCCCAGGACGTCTCTCCCATGGGCCCCAGGACGTCTCTCCCTTGGGCCCCAGGACGTCTCTCCCATGGGCCCCAGGACGTCTCCCTTGGGCCCCAGGACGTCTCTCCCATGATCCCCAGGACGTCTCTCTCATGGGCCCCAGGACGTCTCTCCCATGGGCCCCAGGACGTCTCTCCCATGGGCCTCTGGACATCTCTCCCATGGGCCCCAGGACGTCTGCATCATGGGCCCCAGGACGTCTCTCCCATGGACACCAGGACGTCTCTCCCATGGGCCCCAGGACGTCTCTCCCATGAGCACCAGGACGTCTCTCCCATGGGCCCCTGGACACCTCTCCCATGGGCCCCAGGACGTCTCTCCCATGGGCCCCAGGACGTCTCTCCCATGGGCCCCAGGACGTCTCTCCCATGGGCACCAGGACGTCTCTCCCATGGGCCCCAGGACGTCTCTCTCATGGGTCCCAGGATGTCTCCTACATGGGCCCCAGGACGTCTCTCGTATGGGCTCCAGGACGTCTCTCACATGGGCCCCAGGACGTCTCTCCCATGGGTCCCAGGACGTCTCTCCCATGGGCCCTTGGACATCTCTCCCATGGGTCCCAGGATGTCTCCCATGGGTCCCAGGACGTTTCTCCCATGGGCCCCAGGACGTCTCTTCCATGGACACCAGGACATCTCCACCATGGGCCCCAGGACGTTTCTCCCATGGGCCGTAGGATATCTCTCCCATGGGCCCCGGGACATCTCTCTCATGGGCCCCAGGACGTCTCTCCCATGGGCCCCAGGACATCTCTCCCATGGGCCCCTGGACATCTCTCTCATGGGTCCCAGGACGTCTCTCTCATGGGCCCCAGGACGTCTCCACCATGGGCCCCTGGACGTCTCTACCATGGGCTCCAGGACGTCTCTCCCATGGGCCCCAGGACGTCTCTCCCATGGGCCCCAGGACGTCTCTCCCATGGGCCCCTGGACATGTCTCTAATGGGCTCCAGGACGTTTCTCCCATGGGCCCTAGGATATCTCTCCCATGGGCCCCTGGACATCTCTCTCATGGGTCCCAGGACGTCTCTCTCATGGGCCCCTGGACATCTCTCCCATGGTCCCCTGGACGTCTCTCCCATGGGCCCCAGGACGTCTCTCCCATGGGCCCCAGGACATCTCTCCCATGGGCCCCACGATGTCTCTCCCATGGGCTCCAGGACGTCTCTCCCATGGGCCCCAGGACGTCTCTCCCATGGGCCCCAGGACGTCTCTCCCATGTGCCCTAGACGTCTCTCCCATGGGCCCCAGGACGTCTCTCCCATGGGCCCCAGGACGTCTCTCCCATGGACCCCAGGACGTCTCTCCCATGGACCCCAGGACGTCTCTCCCATGGGCTCCAGGACGTCTCTCCCATGGGCCCCAGGACGTCTCTCCCATGGGCCCCAGGACGTCTCTCCCATGTGCCCTAGACGTCTCTCCCATGGGCCCCAGGACGTCTCTCCCATGGGCCCCAGGACGTCTCTCCCATGGGCCCCAGGACATCTCTCCCATGGACCCCAGGACGTCTCTCCCATGGGCCCCAGGGCATCTCTTCCTTATTCCCCATGACATCTCTACGGTGTATTGAGTGCCCGTGACCCAACCAACCTCTAGGGATCTGGAAGGGGGGGGAGCGTGTCCGGTGTCGATTTTTCAAAATTCTCAGTGTCGAATGTCGATTTTTGACGACGTTCCGTGTGGCTTTTTGGCTGAATTCCGTGTCGGTTTTTCAAAGAATCTGTGTCGATGTCGATGTCAGATCTTCAGTGTCGGAATATGGGGGTCAAGGTCGAATGCCGATATTATAAATATGCCTGTGTCTCATGTCGCCATTTACCCCTTCCAGACCCCTACCCTTCCGACAGTCCAAGGACCACGTGTAAAGCTTAGTTTATATGCACATACAAGCCAACAAACACGACCTGTGTCAATCCATTCTGGGCTCAGGTTCGCGTTGACCGCCCCCCCTACCACCCCACCCACCCACCTACACTTTCCGAAGCACGATGTGCCTACTGTCATGCAGTTGGATATGATGACTCTACTGTATCAGGAGGGGCAAAGGGGACAAGAGAGAGACACTGTTTGCCTTGAAATCACTCTGGTCTGACCCCGCTGACTACGGTATAGTACATACGTTATATGGCGTTATCAGCTACTTCCTCAATGGCCCCGACCTCTATCCGCAACCTCCTTTCCAAACGCACTTCTTTTATCTCCTTTTCATTTGTTTCTTATTATTTTCTGCTGACACGCCCTGAGTGTGGGTGGCTGAGTGTGTCCGAAGAAAACAAAGCGAAACAAATGAAAAGTGGGGGGGGGGGCGGGTTAGCCCCCACAGGGCTCCGCCCCTGTATATTTCTGGAACGTGGCAATATGACAGTTGTGTACAGGTATATCATTAGTGACTCACCAACGGGATCCAGAAAAGTTCTCTCTTCGTGTCTCTGGTCTAATGCTGAGGGTTTCACGTGAAGTCTGATCGCGTTGAAAAACGGCCGCTCGGAGAAGTAGCGTCGCCTGAAGTGAAAGGAGGCCAGAGTTCTTATTTCAAGTCGTCGCTCTCTCAGCCACGTAGACACGCTCACTTTCCTCCAGCCCCCAACGTCATGTGACCTGGCTCACTGGAGACGCTGACATATATGCCTGATGGCAGTTGGACCTGGTGCGTCTTTCCCGGAATGTCATGCATGACGGCACCCTATGCTTACAGTTCCCACGCGGCTGGCAACTTTGACCGCGCCCGCTCGGCAAGCGTCGGAGTTTGCATTGATCTATATCAAGTGACTGCCTCAGCCAATGCACTTTAGGCCGCGAAGTCTAGGATAAAGACTGCGGCGGCCCAAGGCAGCGACGACATATGTTACTAAAAAAAGTAAGTATAGTTGACCTGCAAGCTGTATAATGTGTTTATCATTACAAAATCTCACTACTCAGTGCGTCAATTTAACTTGATCATCGCTGAGATGGCTGGTCGGTGTAACCAAATGGACGTTCGAGCCAGATGGTCGTAGCCCTTGAGAATTATACCATCATATCGGCTTCTTCCGAGCCTCAGCCTTTCGGTACCTCTCGGAGCCATTCGGCACAGCTTGGCCCCACCACGTCGCCCATTCCCTCCACCCCCTCCTCTCCCGACCCCGCACCGCGCGCGGCACACCCAAGTCATATGTGCGCAGAAAGGGGAGGGGGGGTGGGGGGCGGTGCTTGGTCCCAGTGCGCTGTAATTTGAAACCCCTGTCTGCCCCTGCAGGAGAGCGGGGGGAGTGGGGGGGGCGGTGCTTGGTCCCAGTGCGCTGTAATTTGAAACCCCTGTCTGCCCCTGCAGGAGAGCGGGGGGAGGGGGGGGAGAGGGGGGGGGGCTGGTGCTTGGTCCCAGTGCGCTGTAATTTGAAACCCCTGTCTGCCCCTGCAGGAGAGCGGGGGGAGGGGGGGGGGGGGGAGGGGGGGGCGGTGCTTGGTCCCAGTGCGCTGTAATTTGAAACCCCTGTCTGCCCCTGCAGGAGAGCGGGTGGAGGGGGCAACGGGGGACGGTGCTTGGCGCAGTGCGCTGTTGATAACCCCTCGCTGTCCAAAATAGAGGGGGAGACCCGCGGCGTTGGTGAGGGCTGATGGGGTATGAGACCCGCGGCGTTAGTGAGGGCTGATCGGGTATGAGACCCGCGGCGTTGGTGAGGGCTGATCGGGTATGAGACCCGCGGCGTTGGTGAGGGCTGATCGGGTATGAGACCCGCGGCGTTAGTGAGGGCTGATCGGGTATGAGACCCGCGGCGTTGGTGGGGGCTGATCGGGTATGAGACCCGCGGCGTTGGTGAGGGCTGATGGGGTATGAGACCCGCGGCGTTGGTGAGGGCTGATGGGGTATGAGACCCGTGGCGTTGGTGAGGGCTGATGGGGTATGATACCCGCGGCGTTGGTGAGGGCTGATCGGGTATGAGACCCGCGGCGTTAGTGAGGGCTGATCGGGTATGAGACCCGCGGCGTTGGTGAGGGCTGATGGGGTATGAGACCCGCGGCGTTGGTGAGGGCTGATGGGGTATGAGACCCGCGGCGTTGGTGAGGGCTGATCGGGTATGAAACCCGCGGCGTTGGTGAGGGCTGATCGGGTATGATACCCGCGGCGTTGATGAGGGCTGATCGGGTATGATACCCGCGGCGTTAGTGAGGGCTGATCGGGTATGATACCGGCGGGGTTGGTGAGGGCTGATGGGGTATGAGACCCGCGGCGTTGGTGAGGGCTGATCGGGTATGATACCCGCGGCGTTGGTGAGGGCTGATCGGGTATGATACCGGCGGGGTTGGTGAGGGCTGATGGGGTATGAGACCCGCGGCGTTGGTGAGGGCTGATCGGGTATGAGACCCGTGGCGTTGGTGAGGGCTGATCGGGTATGAGACCCGCGGCGTTGGTGAGGGCTGATCGGGTATGAGACCCGTGGCGTTGGTGAGGGCTGATCGGGTATGAGACCCGCGGCGTTGGTGAGGGCTGATCGGGTATGAGACCCGTGGCGTTGGTGAGGGCTGATCGGGTATGAGACCCGCGGCGTTGGTGAGGGTTGATGGGGTATGAGACCCGCGGCGTTAGTGAGGGCTGATCGGGTATGAGACCCGCGGCGTTGGTGAGGGTTGATGGGGTATGAGACCCGCGGCGTTGGTGAGGGCTGCTGGGGTATGAGACCCGCGGCGTTAGTGAGGGCTGATGGGGTATGAGACCCGCGGCGTTAGTGAGGGCTGATCGGGTATGAAACCCGCGGCGTAGGTGAGGGCTGATCGGGTATGAGACCCGCGGCGTTGGTGAGGGCTGATCGGGTATGAGACCCGCGGCGTTGGTGAGGGCTGATCGGGTATGATACCCGCGGCGTTGGTGAGGGCTGATCGGGTATGATACCCGCGGCGTTAGTGAGGGCTGATCGGGTGAGAAACCCGCGGCGTTGGTGAGGGCTGATGGGGTATGAGACCCGCGGCGTTAGTGAGGGCTGATCGGGTATGAGACCCGCGGCGTTGGTGAGGGCTGATCGGGTATGAGACCCGCGGCGTTGGCGAGGGCTGATGGGGTATGAGACCCGCGGCGTTGGTGAGGGCTGATGGGGTATGAGACCCGCGGCGTTGGTGAGGGCTGATGGGGTATGATACCCGCGGCGTTGGTGAGGGCTGATCGGGTATGAGACCCGCGGCGTTAGTGAGGGCTGATCGGGTATGAGACCCGCGGCGTTGGTGAGGGCTGATGGGGTATGAGACCCGCGGCGTTGGTGAGGGCTGATGGGGTATGAGACCCGCGGCGTTGGTGAGGGCTGATCGGGTATGAAACCCGCGGCGTTGGTGAGGGCTGATCGGGTATGATACCCGCGGCGTTGGTGAGGGCTGATCGGGTATGATACCGGCGGGGTTGGTGAGGGCTGATGGGGTATGAGACCCGCGGCGTTGGTGAGGGCTGATCGGGTATGATACCCGCGGCGTTGGTGAGGGCTGATCGGGTATGATACCGGCGGGGTTGGTGAGGGCTGATGGGGTATGAGACCCGCGGCGTTGGTGAGGGCTGATCGGGTATGAGACCCGTGGCGTTGGTGAGGGCTGATCGGGTATGAGACCCGCGGCGTTGGTGAGGGCTGATCGGGTATGAGACCCGCGGCGTTAGTGAGGGCTGATCGGGTATGAGACCCGCGGCGTTAGTGAGGGTTGATGGGGTATGAGACCCGCGGCGTTGGTGAGGGCTGCTGGGGTATGAGACCCGCGAGGTTAGTGAGGGCTGATGGGGTATGAGACCCGCGGCGTTAGTGAGGGCTGATCGGGTATGAAACCCGCGGCGTAGGTGAGGGCTGATCGGGTATGAGACCCGCGGCGTTGGTGAGGGCTGATCGGGTATGAGACCCGCGGCGTTGGTGAGGGCTGATCGGGTATGATACCGGCGGGGTTGGTGAGGGCTGATCGGGTATGATACCCGCGGCGTTAGTGAGGGCTGATCGGGTATGAAACCCGCGGCGTTGGTGAGGGCTGATGGGGTATGAGACCCGCGGCGTTAGTGAGGGCTGATCGGGTATGAGACCCGCGGCGTTGGTGAGGGCTGATCGGGTATGAGACCCGCGGCGTTGGTGAGGGCTGATGGGGTATGAGACCCGCGGCGTTGGTGAGGGCTGATGGGGTATGAGACCCGCGGCGTTGGTGAGGGCTGATGGGGTATGATACCCGCGGCGTTGGTGAGGGCTGATCGGGTATGAGACCCGCGGCGTTAGTGAGGGCTGATCGGGTATGAGACCCGCGGCGTTGGTGAGGGCTGATGGGGTATGAGACCCGCGGCGTTGGTGAGGGCTGATGGGGTATGAGACCCGCGGCGTTGGTGAGGGCTGATCGGGTATGAAACCCGCGGCGTTGGTGAGGGCTGATCGGGTATGATACCCGCGGCGTTGGTGAGGGCTGATCGGGTATGATACCGGCGGGGTTGGTGAGGGCTGATGGGGTATGAGACCCGCGGCGTTGGTGAGGGCTGATCGGGTATGATACCCGCGGCGTTGGTGAGGGCTGATCGGGTATGATACCGGCGGGGTTGGTGAGGGCTGATGGGGTATGAGACCCGCGGCGTTGGTGAGGGCTGATCGGGTATGATACCCGCGGCGTTGGTGAGGGCTGATCGGGTATGATACCGGCGGGGTTGGTGAGGGCTGATGGGGTATGAGACCCGCGGCGTTGGTGAGGGCTGATCGGGTATGAGACCCGTGGCGTTGGTGAGGGCTGATCGGGTATGAGACCCGCGGCGTTGGTGAGGGCTGATCGGGTATGAGACCCGCGGCGTTAGTGAGGGCTGATCGGGTATGAGACCCGCGGCGTTAGTGAGGGTTGATGGGGTATGAGACCCGCGGCGTTGGTGAGGGCTGCTGGGGTATGAGACCCGCGAGGTTAGTGAGGGCTGATGGGGTATGAGACCCGCGGCGTTAGTGAGGGCTGATCGGGTATGAAACCCGCGGCGTAGGTGAGGGCTGATCGGGTATGAGACCCGCGGCGTTGGTGAGGGCTGATCGGGTATGAGACCCGCGGCGTTGGTGAGGGCTGATCGGGTATGATACCGGCGGGGTTGGTGAGGGCTGATCGGGTATGATACCCGCGGCGTTAGTGAGGGCTGATCGGGTATGAAACCCGCGGCGTTGGTGAGGGCTGATAGGGTATGAGACCCGCGGCGTTAGTGAGGGCTGATCGGGTATGAGACCCGCGGCGTTGGTGAGGGCTGATCGGGTATGAGACCCGCGGCGTTGGTGAGGGCTGATGGGGTATGAGACCCGCGGCGTTGGTGAGGGCTGATGGGGTATGAGACCCGCGGCGTTGGTGAGGGCTGATGGGGTATGATACCCGCGGCGTTGGTGAGGGCTGATCGGGTATGAGACCCGCGGCGTTAGTGAGGGCTGATCGGGTATGAGACCCGCGGCGTTGGTGAGGGCTGATGGGGTATGAGACCCGCGGCGTTGGTGAGGGCTGATGGGGTATGAGACCCGCGGCGTTGGTGAGGGCTGATCGGGTATGAAACCCGCGGCGTTGGTGAGGGCTGATCGGGTATGATACCCGCGGCGTTGGTGAGGGCTGATCGGGTATGATACCGGCGGGGTTGGTGAGGGCTGATGGGGTATGAGACCCGCGGCGTTGGTGAGGGCTGATCGGGTATGATACCCGCGGCGTTGGTGAGGGCTGATCGGGTATGATACCGGCGGGGTTGGTGAGGGCTGATGGGGTTTGAGACCCGCGGCGTTGGTGAGGGCTGATCGGGTATGAGACCCGCGGCGTTGGTGAGGGCTGATCGGGTATGAAACCCGCGGCGTTGGTGAGGGCTGATCGGGTATGATACCCGCGGCGTTGGTGAGGGCTGATCGGGTATGATACCGGCGGGGTTGGTGAGGGCTGATGGGGTATGAGACCCGCGGCGTTGGTGAGGGCTGATCGGGTATGATACCCGCGGCGTTGGTGAGGGCTGATCGGGTATGATACCGGCGGGGTTGGTGAGGGCTGATGGGGTTTGAGACCCGCGGCGTTGGTGAGGGCTGATCGGGTATGAGACCCGTGGCGTTAGTGAGGGCTGATCGGGTATGAGACCCGCGGCGTTGGTGAGGGCTGATCGGGTATGAGACCCGCGGCGTTAGTGAGGGCTGATCGGGTATGCGACCCGCGGCGTTGATGAGGGTTGATGGGGTATGAGACCCGCGGCGTTGGTGAGGGCTGCTGGGGTATGAGACCCGCGGCGTTAGTGAGGGCTGATGGGGTATGAGACCCGCGGCGTTAGTGAGGGCTGATCGGGTATGAAACCCGCGGCGTAGGTGAGGGCTGATCGGGTATGAGACCCGCGGCGTTGGTGAGGGCTGATCGGGTATGAGACCCGCGGCGTTGGTGAGGGCTGATCGGGTATGATACCCGCGGCGTTGGTGAGGGCTGATCGGGTATGATACCCGCGGCGTTAGTGAGGGCTGATCGGGTATGAAACCCGCGACGTTGGTGAGGGCTGATCGGGTATGATACCCGCGGCGTAGGTGAGGGCTGATCGGGTATGATACCCGCGGCGTAGGTGAGGGCTGATCGGGTATGATACCCGCGGCGTTGGTGAGGGCTGATCGGGTATGATACCCGCGGCGTTGGTGAGGGCTGATGGGGTATGAGACCCGCGGCGTTGGTGAAGGTTGATGGGGTATGAGACCCGCGGCGTTGGTGAGGGCTGATCGGGTATGAGACCCGCGGCGTTGGTGAGGGCTGATCGGGTATGAGACCCGCGGCGTTGGTGAGGGTTGATGGGGTATGAGACCCGCGGTGTTGGTGAGGGCTGCTGGGGTATGAGACCCGCGGCGTTAGTGAGGGCTGATGGGGTATGAGACCCGCGGCGTTAGTGAGGGCTGATCGGGTATGAAACCCGCGGCGTAGGTGAGGGCTGATCGGGTATGAGACCCGCGGCGTTGGTGAGGGCTGATCGGGTATGAGACCCGCGGCGTTGGTGAGGGCTGATCGGGTATGATACCCGCGGCGTTGGTGAGGGCTGATCGGGTATGATACCCGCGGCGTTAGTGAGGGCAGATCGGGTATGAAACCCGCGGCGTTGGTGAGGGCTGATCGGGTATGATACCCGGGGCGTAGGTGAGGGCTGATCGGGTATGATACCCGCGGCGTAGGTGAGGGCTGATCGGGTATGATACCCGCGGCGTTGGTGAGGGCTGATCGGGTATGATACCCGCGGCGTTGGTGAGGGCTGATCGGGTATGAGACCCGCGGCGTTAGTGAGGGCTGATCGGGTATGAAACCCGCGGCGTTGGTGAGGGCTGATGGGGTATGAGACCCGCGGCGTTAGTGAGGGCTGATGGGGTATGAGACCCGCGGCGTTAGTGAGGGCTGATCGGGTATGAGACCCGCGGCGTTGGTGAGGGTTGATGGGGTATGAGACCCGCGGCGTTGGTGAGGGCTGATGGGGTATGAGACCCGCGGCGTTAGTGAGGGCTGATCGGGTATGAAACCCGCGGCGTAGGTGAGGGCTGATCGGGTATGAGACCCGCGGCGTTGGTGAGGGCTGATCGGGTATGATACCCGCGGCGTAGGTGAGGGCTGATCGGGTATGATACCCGCGGCGTTGGTGAGGGCTGATCGGGTATGATACCCGCGGCGTTAGTGAGGGCTGATCGGGTATGAAACCCGCGGCGTTGGTGAGGGCTGATGGGGTATGGGACCCGCGGCGTTGGTGAGGGCTGATGGGGTATGAGACCCGCGGCGTTGGTGAGGGCTGATGGGGTATGAAACCCGCGGCGTTGGTGAGGGCTGATCGGGTATGAGACCCGTGGCGTTGGTGAGGGCTGATCGGGTATGAGACCCGCGGCGTTGGTGAGGGCTGATGGGGTATGAGACCCGCGGCGTTAGTGAGGGCTGATCGGGTATGAGACCCGCGGCGTAGGTGAGGGCTGATGGGGTATGAGACCCGCGGCGTTAGTGAGGGCTGATGGGGTATGAGACCCGCGGCGTTGGTGAGGGCTGATCGGGTATGAGACCCGCGGCGTTGGTGAGGGCTGATGGGGTATGAGACCCGCGGCGTTGGTGAGGGCTGTTGGGGTATGAGACCCGTGGCGTTAGTGAGGGTTGAAGGGGTATGAGGAAATCTGGATAGAGGGGGCCAGTTTCAGGGGTCGGATCCAGATATGCTGGTTAGGAGGTTAGGAGGTTGGGGGGGGGGGGTGGCCGGGTCAGCCCCCACATGGATTCGCCCCTGTATATTTCTGGAACGTCGCAATATGACAGTTGTGTACAGGTACATAATTAGTGACTTACCAATGGGATCCAGGAAAGTTCTCTCTTCGTGTCTCTGGTCTAATACTGAGGGTGTCACGCGAAGTCTGATCGCGTTGAAAAACGGCCGCTCGGTGCAGTAGCGTTGCCTAAAGTGAAAGGAGACTGGAGTTCTTATTTCAAGTCGTCGCTCTCTCAGCCACGTAGACACGCTCACTTTCCTCCAGCCCACAACGTCATGTGACCTGGCTCACTGGAGTACCTGACATATATGTTGCGCCTGATGGCAGTTGTACCTGGTGCGTCTTTCCCGGAATGTCATGCATGACGGCACCCTATGTGTGCGACGCCCGCGGGGCTGGCAACTTTGACCGCGCCCGCTCGGCAAGCGTCGGAGTTTGCATTGAGCTATATCAAGTGACTACCTCAGCCAATGCACTTTAGGCCACGAAGTCTAGGATAAAGACCGCGGCGGCCCAAGGCAGCGACGACATATGTTACTCAAAAAGTAAATATAGTTGACCTGCAAGCTCTATAATGTGTTTATCATTACAGATACTCACTAATCAGTGAGTCAATTTAGCTTGTTCATCGCTGAGATGGCTGGTCGGTGTAACCAAATGGACGTTCGATCCAGATGGTCGTAGCCCTTAAGGAAGGTCAGTAGAGCCAATGTGGTCTTTGGAGCCAGGTGGTCACTTTAACCACAGTATTAAGGCCACGAAGTCGGTTAACGATTGCGACGGCCCAGGGAGCGATTTAATATGCTCGTGCATAGCATTAACATATCGTGCAAGTCAGACGATGAAGTGGATTGACCACAGCAGAGACAAAGATGGTCCACTTATGTAATCACAATTGTTAGGTCGTCGCTAAGGAGTATTGGCCTCTTCAGCCAGAGTACTTAAAGCCACGAAGTCCTGGAAAAGACTGCGACGGCCCAAGGAGCGACGACATATTATACTACAAATGGAAACATAGTTGACCTGCAAGCTGTAAAATATGTTTATCATTACAGTCACTCACTAATCAGTGAGTTAATTTAGCTTGAACATCGGCTGGTCGGGTGTAACCAAATGGACGTTCGATCCAGTAGGTCGTAGCCATTGAGGAAGGTCGGTAGAGCCAAAGTGGTCTTTAGAGCCAGGTGGTCACTTTAAACAGAGTATTTAAGGCCACGAAGTCGGTTAACGACTGCGACGGCCCAAGGCAGCGACGACAACACTAAAGTTAATAAATAAATGTTGTCAAATCTCTTTTTCAGGAATGTATGGAATCACAATAAACAGGTCGTCGCTAAAGGCAAGTGGTTACCTTAGCCGATGTACCTAATGCCACGAAGTCTAGAATAAAGACTGCGACGGCCCAGGGAGCGATTGAATATGCTCGTGCATAGCATTAACATATCGTGCAAGTCAGACGATGAAGTGGATTGACCACAGCAGAGGCAAAGATGGTCCACTTATGTAATCACAATTGTTAGGTCGTCGCTAAGGAGTATTGGCCTCTTCAGCCAGAGTACTCAAAGCCACGAAGTCCAGGAAAAAGACTGCGACGGCCCAAGGAGCGACGACATATGTGACTAAAAAAGGAAATATAGTTGATCCGCATGCTGTATAATGTGCTTATCATTACAAACACTCACTACTCAGTGAGTCAAGTTAGCTTGATCATCGCTGAGATGGCTGGTCGGTGTAACCAAATGGACGTTCGATCCAGATGGTTGTAGCCATTGAGGAAGGTCGGTAGAGCCAGGTGGTCACTTTAAACCGAGTATTAAGGCCACGAAGTCGGTTAACGATTGCGACGGCTCAGGGAGCGATTGAATATGCTCGTGCATAGCATTAACATATCGTGCAAGTCAGACGATGAAGTGGATTGACCACAGCAGAGACAAAGATGGTTCACTTATGTAATCACAATTGTTAGGTCGTCGCTAAGGAGTATTGGCCTCTTCAGCCAGAGTACTTAAAGCCACGAACTCCAGGAAAAAGACTGCGACGGCCCAAGGAGCGACGACATATGATACTACAAATGGAAACATAGTTGACCTGCAAGCTGTACAATATGTTTATTATTACAGGCACTCATTAATCAGTGAGTCAATTTAGCTTGATCATCGCTGAGATGGCTGGTCGGTGTAACCAAATGGACGTTCGATCCAGATGGTCGTAGCCCTTAAGGAAGGTCGGTAGAGCCAATGTGGTCTTTAGAGCCAGGTGGTCACTTTAACTAGAGTATTTAAGGCCACGAAGTCGGTTAACGACTGCGACGGCCCAAGGCAGCGACGATCACACTAAAATAAATAAATGTTGTCAAATCTGTTTTTCTGGAATGTATGGAATAACCATAAACAAGTCGTCGCTAAAGGCAAGTGGTCACCTTAGCCAATGTACTTATGGCCGCGAAATCTAGAATAAAGACTACGACGGCCCAGGGAGCGATTTGATATGCTCGTGCATAGCATTAACATATCGTGCAAGTCAGACGATGAAGTGGATTGACCACAGCAGAGACAAAGATGGTCCACTTATGTAATCACAATTGTTAGGTCGTCGCTAAGGAGTATTGGCCTCTTCAGCCAGAGTACTTAAAGCCACGAAGTCTAGGAAAAAGACTGCGACGGCCCAAGGAGCGACGACATATGATACTACAAATGGAAACATCGTTGAGCTGCAAGCTGTACAATATGTTTATCATTACAGGCACTCATTAATCAGTGAGTCAATTTAGCTTGATCATCGCTGAGATGGCTGGTCGGTGTAACCAAATGGACGTTCGATCCAGATGGTCGTAGCCATTGAGGAAGGTCGGTAGAGCCAAAGTGGTCTTGAGAGCCAGGTGGTCACTTTAAACCGAGTATTTAAGGCCACGAAGTCGGTTAACGACTGCGACGGCCCAAGGCAGCGACGACAACACTAAAATAAATAAATGTTGTCAATTCGCTTTTTTCCGGAATGTATAGAATCACAATAAACAGGCCGTCGCTAAAGGCAAGTGGTTACCTTAGTCGATGTACTTAAGGCCACGAAATCTAGAATAAAGACTGCGACGGCCCAGGGAGCGATTTGATATGCTCGTGCATAGCATTAACATATCGTGCAAATCAGACGATGAAGTGGATTGACCACAGCAGAGACAAAGATGGTCCACTTATGTAATCACAATTGTTAGGTCGTCGCTAAGGAGTATTGGCCTCTTCAGCCAGAGTACTCAAAGCCACGAAGTCTAGGAAAAGACTGCGACGGCCCAAGGATTGACGACATATGATTCTACAAATGGAAACATAGTTGACCTGCAAGCTGTACAATATGGTTATCATTACAGACAATCATTATTCAGTGGGTCAATTTAGTTTGACCATCGCTGAGATGGCTGGTCGGTGTAATCAAATGGACGTTCGATCCAGATGGTCGTAGCCCTTGAGGAAGGTCGGTAGAGCCAATGTGGTCTTTAGAGCCAGGTGGTCACTTTAAGCAGAGTATTTAAGGCCACGAAGTCGGTTAACGACTGCGACGGCCCAAGGCAGCGACAACAACACTAAAATAAGTAAATGTCAAATCTGTTTTTCTGGAATGTATGGAATCACAATAAACAGGCCGTCGCTAAAGGCAAGTGGTTACCTTAGTCGATGTACTTAAGGCCATGAAGTCTAGAATAACGACTGCGACGGCCCAGGGAGCGATTTAAAATGATCGTGCATAGCATTAACATATCGTGCAAGTCAGACGATGAAGTGGATTGACCACAGCAGAGACAAAGATGGTCCACCTATGTAATCACAATTGTTAGGTCCTCGCTAAGGAGTATTGGCCTCTTCAGCCAGAGTACTCAAAGCCACGAAGTCCAAGAAACAGACTGCAATGGCCCAAGAAGCGACGGCATATGTCACTAAAAAAGGAAATATAATTAACCCGCAAGCCGCATAATGTGTTTATCATCACAGACATTCACTACTCAGTGAGTCAATTTAGCTTGATCATCGCTGAGATGGCTGGTCGGTGTAACCAAATGGACGTCCGATCCAGATGGTCGTAGCCATTGAGGAAGGTCGGTAGAGCCAGGTGGTCACTTTAACCAGAGTATTAAGGCCACGAAGTCGGTTAACGATTGCGACCACCCAAGGCAGCGACGACAACACTAAAATAAATAAATGTTGTCAAATATCTTTTTCAGGAATGTATGGAATCACAATAAACAGGTCGTCGCTAAAGACAAGTGGTTACCTCAGCCGATGTACCTAAGGCCACGAAGTGTAGAACAAAGACTGCGACGGCCCAGGGAGCGATTTAATATGCTCGTGCATAGCATTAACATATCGTGCAAGTCAGACGATGAAGTGGATTGACCACAGCAGAGACACAGATGGTCCACTTATGTAATCACAATTGTTAGGTCGTCGCTAAGGAGTATTGGCCTCTTCAGCCAGAGTACTTAAAGCCACGAAGTCCTGGAAAAAGACTGCGACGGCCCAAGGAGCGACGACATATGATACTACAAATGGAAACATAGTTGACCTGCAAGCTGTAAAATATGTTTATCATTACAGTCACTCACTAATCAGTGAGTTAATTTAGCTTGAACATCGCTGAGATGGCTTGTCGGGTGTAACCAAATGGACGTTCGATCCAGAAGGTCGTAGCCATTGAGGAAGGTCGGTAGAGCCAAAGTGGTCTTCAGAGCCAGGTGGTCACTTTAAGCAGAGTATTTAGGGCCACGAAGTCGGTTAACGACTGCGACGGCCCAAGGCAGCGACGACAACACTAAAGTTAATAAATAAATGTTGTCAAATCTCTTTTTCAGGAATGTATGGAATCACAATAAACAGGTCGTCGCTAAAGGCAAGTGGTTACCTTAGTCGATGTACTTAAGGCCACGAAATCTAGAATAAAGACTGCGACGGCCCAGGAAGCTATTTGATATGCTCGTGCATAGAATTAACATATCGTGCAAGTCAGACGATGAAGTGGATTGACCACAGCAGAGACAAAGATGGTTCACTTATGTAATCACAATTGTTAGGTCGTCGCTAAGGAGTATTGGCCTCTTCCACCAGAGTACTTAAAGCCACGAAATCTAGGAAAAGACTGCGACGGCCCAAGGAGCGACGACATATTATACTACAAATGGAAACATAGTTGACCTGCAAGCTGTAAAATATGTTTATCATTACAGTCACTCACTAATCAGTGAGTTAATTTAGCTTGAACATCGGCTGGTCGGGTGTAACCAAATGGACGTTCGATCCAGTAGGTCGTAGCCATTGAGGAAGGTCGGTAGAGCCAAAGTGGTCTTTAGAGCCAGGTGGTCACTTTAAACAGAGTATTTAAGGCCACGAAGTCGGTTAACGACTGCGACGGCCCAAGGCAGCGACGACAACACTAAAGTTAATAAATAAATGTTGTCAAATCTCTTTTTCAGGAATGTATGGAATCACAATAAACAGGTCGTCGCTAAAGGCAAGTGGTTACCTTAGCCGATGTACCTAATGCCACGAAGTCTAGAATAAAGACTGCGACGGCCCAGGGAGCGATTGAATATGCTCGTGCATAGCATTAACATATCGTGCAAGTCAGACGATGAAGTGGATTGACCACAGCAGAGGCAAACATGGTCCACTTATGTAATCACAATTGTTAGGTCGTCGCTAAGGAGTATTGGCCTCTTCAGCCAGAGTACTCAAAGCCACGAAGTCCAGGAAAAAGACTGCGACGGCCCAAGGAGCGACGACATATGTGACTAAAAAAGGAAATATAGTTGATCCGCATGCTGTATAATGTGCTTATCATTACAAACACTCACTACTCAGTGAGTCAAGTTAGCTTGATCATCGCTGAGATGGCTGGTCGGTGTAACCAAATGGACGTTCGATCCAGATGGTTGTAGCCATTGAGGAAGGTCGGTAGAGCCAGGTGGTCACTTTAAACCGAGTATTAAGGCCACGAAGTCGGTTAACGATTGCGACGGCTCAGGGAGCGATTGAATATGCTCGTGCATAGCATTAACATATCGTGCAAGTCAGACGATGAAGTGGATTGACCACAGCAGAGACAAAGATGGTTCACTTATGTAATCACAATTGTTAGGTCGTCGCTAAGGAGTATTGGCCTCTTCAGCCAGAGTACTTAAAGCCACGAACTCCAGGAAAAAGACTGCCACGGCCCAAGGAGCGACGACATATGATACTACAAATGGAAACATAGTTGACCTGCAAGCTGTACAATATGTTTATTATTACAGGCACTCATTAATCAGTGAGTCAATTTAGCTTGATCATCGCTGAGATGGCTGGTCGGTGTAACCAAATGGACGTTCGATCCAGATGGTCGTAGCCCTTAAGGAAGGTCGGTAGAGCCAATGTGGTCTTTAGAGCCAGGTGGTCACTTTAACCAGAGTATTTAAGGCCACGAAGTCGGTTAACGACTGCGACGGCCCAAGGCAGCGACGATCACACTAAAATAAATAAATGTTGTGAAATCTGTTTTTCTGGAATGTATGGAATAACCATAAACAAGTCGTCGCTAAAGGCAAGTGGTCACCTTAGCCAATGTACTTATGGCCGCGAAATCTAGAATAAAGACTACGACGGCCCAGGGAGCGATTTGATATGCTCGTGCATAGCATTAACATATCGTGCAAGTCAGACGATGAAGTGGATTGACCACAGCAGAGACAAAGATGGTCCACTTATGTAATCACAATTGTTAGGTCGTCGCTAAGGAGTATTGGCCTCTTCAGCCAGAATACTTAAAGCCACGAAGTCTAGGAAAAAGACTGCGACGGCCCAAGGAGCGACGACATATGATACTACAAATGGAAACATCGTTGAGCTGCAAGCTGTACAATATGTTTATCATTACAGACACTCATTAATCAGTGAGTCAATTTAGCTTGATCATCGCTGAGATGGCTGGTCGGTGTAACCAAATGGACGTTCGATCCAGATGGTCGTAGCCATTGAGGAAGGTCGGTAGAGCCAAAGTGGTCTTGAGAGCCAGGTGGTCACTTTAAACCGAGTATTTAAGGCCACGAAGTCGGTTAACGACTGTGACGGCCCAAGGCAGCGACGACAACACTAAAATAAATAAATGTTGTCAATTCGCCTTTTTCCGGAATGTATAGAATCACAATAAACAGGCCGTCGCTAAAGGCAAGTGGTTACCTTAGTCGATGTACTTAAGGCCACGAAATCTAGAATAAAGACTGCGACGGCCCAGGGAGCGATTTGATATGCTCGTGCATAGCATTAACATATCGTGCAAGTCAGACGATGAAGTGGATTGACCACAGCAGAGACAAAGATGGTCCACTTATGTAATCACAAATGTTAGGTCGTCGCTAAGGAGTATTGGCCTCTTCAGCCAGAGTACTCAAAGCCACGAAGTCTAGGAAAAGACTGCGACGGCCCAAGGAGTGACGACATATGATTCTACAAATGGAAACATAGTTGACCTGCAAGCTGTACAATATGGTTATCATTACAGACAATCATTATTCAGTGGGTCAATTTAGTTTGACCATCGCTGAGATGGCTGGTCGGTGTAATCAAATGGACGTTCGATCCAGATGGTCGTAGCCCTTGAGGAAGGTCGGTAGAGCCAATGTGGTCTTTAGAGCCAGGTGGTCACTTTAAGCAGAGTATTTAAGGCCACGAAGTCGGTTAACGACTGCGACGGCCCAAGGCAGCGACGACAACACTAAAATAAGTAAATGTCAAATCTGTTTTTCTGGAATGTATGGAATCACAATAAACAGGCCGTCGCTAAAGGCAAGTGGCTACCTTAGTCGATGTACTTAAGGCCATGAAGTCTAGAATAAAGACTGCGACGGCCCAGGGAGCGATTTAAAATGATCGTGCATAGCATTAACATATCGTGCAAGTCAGACGATGAAGTGGATTGACCACAGCAGAGACAAAGATGGTTCACTTATGTAATCACAATTGTTAGGTCGTCGCTAAGGAGTATTGGCCTCTTCAGCCAGAGTACTTAAAGCCACGAACTCCAGGAAAAAGACTGCCACGGCCCAAGGAGCGACGACATATGATACTACAAATGGAAACATAGTTGACCTGCAAGCTGTACAATATGTTTATTATTACAGGCACTCATTAATCAGTGAGTCAATTTAGCTTGATCATCGCTGAGATGGCTGGTCGGTGTAACCAAATGGACGTTCGATCCAGATGGTCGTAGCCCTTAAGGAAGGTCGGTAGAGCCAATGTGGTCTTTAGAGCCAGGTGGTCACTTTAACCAGAGTATTTAAGGCCACGAAGTCGGTTAACGACTGCGACGGCCCAAGGCAGCGACGATCACACTAAAATAAATAAATGTTGTCAAATCTGTTTTTCTGGAATGTATGGAATAACCATAAACAAGTCGTCGCTAAAGGCAAGTGGTCACCTTAGCCAATGTACTTATGGCCGCGAAATCTAGAATAAAGACTACGACGGCCCAGGGAGCGATTTGATATGCTCGTGCATAGCATTAACATATCGTGCAAGTCAGACGATGAAGTGGATTGACCACAGCAGAGACAAAGATGGTCCACTTATGTAATCACAATTGTTAGGTCGTCGCTAAGGAGTATTGGCCTCTTCAGCCAGAGTACTTAAAGCCACGAAGTCTAGGAAAAAGACTGCGACGGCCCAAGGAGCGACGACATATGATACTACAAATGGAAACATCGTTGAGCTGCAAGCTGTACAATATGTTTATCATTACAGGCACTCATTAATCAGTGAGTCAATTTAGCTTGATCATCGCTGAGATGGCTGGTCGGTGTAACCAAATGGACGTTCGATCCAGATGGTCGTAGCCATTGAAGAAGGTCGGTAGAGCCAAAGTGGTCTTGAGAGCCAGGTGGTCACTTTAAACCGAGTATTTAAGGCCACGAAGTCGGTTAACGACTGCGACGGCCCAAGGCAGCGACGACAACACTAAAATAAGTAAATGTCAAATCTGTTTTTCTAGAATGTATGGAATCACAATAAACAGGCCGTCGCTAAAGGCAAGTGGTTACCTTAGTCGATGTACTTAAGGCCATGAAGTCTAGAATAAAGACTGCGACGGCCCAGGGAGCGATTTAAAATGATCGTGCATAGCATTAACATATCGTGCAAGTCAGACGATGAAGTGGATTGACCACAGCAGAGACAAAGATGGTCCACCTATGTAATCACAATTGTTAGGTCCTCGCTAAGGAGTATTGGCCTCTTCAGCCAGAGTACTCAAAGCCACGAAGTCCAAGAAACAGACTGCAATGGCCCAAGAAGCGACGGCATATGTCACTAAAAAAGGAAATATAATTAACCCGCAAGCCGCATAATGTGTTTATCATCACAGACACTCACTACTCAGTGAGTCAATTTAGCTTGATCATCGCTGAGATGGCTGGTCGGTGTAACCAAATGGACGTCCGATCCAGATGGTCGTAGCCATTGAGGAAGGTCGGTAGAGCCAGGTGGTCACTTTAACCAGAGTATTAAGGCCACGAAGTCGGTTAACGATTGCGACCACCCAAGGCAGCGACGACAACACTAAAATAAATAAATGTTGTCAAATATCTTTTTCAGGAATGTATGGAATCACAATAAACAGGTCGTCGCTAAAGACAAGTCGTTACCTCAGCCGATGTACCTAAGGCCACGAAGTGTAGAACAAAGACTGCGACGGCCCAGGGAGCGATTTAATATGCTCGTGCATAGCATTAACATATCGTGCAAGTCAGACGATGAAGTGGATTGACCACAGCAGAGACACAGATGGTCCACTTATGTAATCACAATTGTTAGGTCGTTGCTAAGGAGTATTGGCCTCTTCAGCCAGAGTACTTAAAGCCACGAAGTCCTGGAAAAAGACTGCGACGGCCCAAGGAGCGACGACATATGATGCTACAAATGGAAACATAGTTGACCTGCAAGCTGTAAAATATGTTTATCATTACAGTCACTCACTAATCAGTGAGTTAATTTAGCTTGAACATCGCTGAGATGGCTTGTCGGGTGTAACCAAATGGACGTTCGATCCAGAAGGTCGTAGCCATTGAGGAAGGTCGGTAGAGCCAAAGTGGTCTTCAGAGCCAGGTGGTCACTTTAAGCAGAGTATTTAAGGCCACGAAGTCGGTTAACGACTGCGACGGCCCAAGGCAGCGACGACAACACTAAAGTTAATAAATAAATGTTGTCAAATCTCTTTTTCAGGAATGTATGGAATCACAATAAACAGGTCGTCGCTAAAGGCAAGTGGTTACCTTAGTCGATGTACTTAAGGCCACGAAATCTAGAATAAAGACTGCGACGGCCCAGGGAGCTATTTGATATGCTCGTGCATAGAATTAACATATCGTGCAAGTCAGACGATGAAGTGGATTGACCACAGCAGAGACAAAGATGGTCCACTTATGTAATCACAATTGTTAGGTCGTCGCTAAGGAGTATTGGCCTCTTCCACCAGAGTACTTAAAGCCACGAAGTCTAGGAAAAGACTGCGACGGCCCAAGGAGCAACGACATATGATACTACAAATGGAAACATAGTTGAGCTGCAAGCTGTACAATGTGTTTATCATTACAGACACTCATTAATCAGTGAGTCAATTTAGCTTGATCATCGCTGAGATGGCTGGTCGGTGTAACCAAATGGACGTTCGATCGAGATGGTCGTAGCCCTTGAGGAAGGTCGGTAGAGCCAATGTGGTCTTTGGAGCCAGGTGGTCATATTAACCAGAGTATTTAAGGCCACTAAGTCGGTTAATGACTGCGACGGCCCAAGGCAGCGACGACAACACTAAAATACATAAATGTTTTCAAATCTCTTTTTCAGGAATGTATGAAATCACAATAAACAGGTCGTCGCTAAGGGCAAGTGGGTACCTTAGCCGATGTACCTAAGGCTACGAAGTCTGGAATAAAGACTGCGATGGCCCAGGGAGCGATTTAATATGCTCGTGCATAGCATTAACATATCGTGCAAGTCAGACGATGAAGTGGATTGACCACAGCAGAAACAAAGATGATCCACTTATGTAATCCCAATTGGTTAGGTCGTCGCTAAGGAGTATTGGCCTCTTCAGCCAGAGTACTCAAAGCCACGAAGTCTAGGAAAAGACTGCGACGGCCCAAGGAGTGACGGCATATGATTCTACAAATGGAAACATAGTTGACCTGCAAGCTGTACAATATGGTTATCATTACAGACAATCATTATTCAGTGGGTCAATTTAGCTTGATCATCGCTGAGATGGCTGGTCGGTGTAATCAAATGGACGTTCGATCCAGATGGTCGTAGCCCTTGAGGAAGGTCGGTAGAGCCAATGTGGTCTTTAGAGCCAGGTGGTCACTTTAACCAGAGTATTTAAGGCCACGAAGTCGGTTAACGACTGCGACGGCCCAAGGCAGCGACGACAACACTAAAATAAGCAAATGTCAAATCTGTTTTTCTGGAATGTATGGAATCACAATAAACAGGTCGTCGCTAAAGGCAAGTGGTTGCTTTAGCCGATGTACTTAAGGCCACGAAGTCTAGAATAAAGACTGCGACGGCCCACGGAGCGATTTAAAATGATCGTGCATAGCATTAACATATCGTGCAAGTCAGACGATGAAGTGGATTGACCACAGCAGAGACAAAGATGGTCCACTTATGTAATCACAATTGTTAGGTCGTCGCTAAGGAGTATTGGCCTCTTCAGCCAGAGTACTTAAAGCCACGAAGTCTAGGAAAAGACTGCGACGGCCCAAGGAGCGACGACATATGATACTACGAATGGAAACATAGTTGACCTGCAAGCTGTACAATATGTTTATCATTACAGACACTCACTAATCAGTGAGTCAATTTAGCTTGAACATCGCTGAGATGGTTGGTCGGGTGTAACCAAATGGACGTTCGATCACAATTGTTAGGAGTATTGGCCTCTTCAGCCAGAGTACTTAAAGCCACGAAGTCCTGGAAAAAGACTGCGACGGCCCAAGGAGCGACGACATATGATACTACAAATGGAAACATAGTTGACCTGCAAGCTGTAAAATATGATTATCATTACAGTCACTCACTAATCAGTGAGTTAATTTAGCTTGAACATCGCTGAGATGGCTTGTCGGGTGTAACCAAATGGACGTTCGATCCAGAAGGTCGTAGCCATTGAGGAAGGTCGGTAAAGCCAAAGTGGTCTTCAGAGCCAGGTGGTCACTTTAAGCAGAGTATTTAAGGCCACGAAGTCGGTTAACGACTGCGACGGCCCAAGGCAGCGACGACAACACTAAAGTTAATAAATAAATGTTGTCAAATCTCTTTTTCAGGAATGTATGGAATCACAATAAACAGGTCGTCGCTAGAGGCAAGTGGTTACCTTAGTCGATGTACTTAAGGCCACGAAGTCTAGAATAAAGACTGCGACGGCCCAGGAAGCTATTTGATATGCTCGTGCATAGAATTAACATATCGTGCAAGTCAGACGATGAAGTGGATTGACCACAGCAGAGACAAAGATGGTCCACTTATGTAATCACAATTGTTAGGTCGTCGCTAAGGAGTATTGGCCTCTTCCACCAGAGTACTTAAAGCCACGAAGTCTAGGAAAAGACTGCGACGGCCCAAGGAGCAACGACATATGATACTACAAATGGAAACATAGTTGAGCTGCAAGCTGTACAATGTGTTTATCATTACAGACACTCACTAATCAGTGAGTCAATTTAGCTTGATCATCGCTGAGATGGCTGGTCGGTGTAACCAAATGGACGTTCGATCGAGATGGTCGTAGCCCTTGAGGAAGGTCGGTAGAGCCAATGTGGTCTTTAGAGCCAGGTGGTCATAATAACCAGAGTATTTAAGGCCACTAAGTCGGTTAATGACTGCGACGGCCCAAGGCAGCGACGACAACACTAAAATACATAAATGTTGTCAAATCTCTTTTTCAGGAATGTATGAAATCACAATAAACAGGTCGTCGCTAAAGGCGAATGGGTACCTTAGCCGATGTACCTAAGGCTACGAAGTCTGGAATAAAGACTGCGACGGCCCAGGGAGCGATTTAATATGCTCGTGCATAGCATTAACATATCGTGCAAGTCAGACGATGAAGTGGATTGGCCACAACAGAAACAAAGATGGTCCACTTATGTAATCACAATTGTTGGGTCGTAGCTTCAGCCAGAGTACTTAAAGCCATGAAGTCCACGAAAAAGACTGCGACGACCCAGGGAGTGACGACAAATGTTACAAAAACAAAACTAGCATACAAGTTTCGACGTCGGCTTAAGGTCCTGATCATATTTGAGCCGATGAGACTTTCCAAGATATTTATCTTAATATATGACGCCATCAAAATAGAATACCCGTTAATTTTATTAAAGAGCATTGTTAGAAATATTGACGCGTTTAAACACTAAGAACTAGTCAGGAGCGATCATTCGACGTTTCGTGACGTAAATGTAGGTTCCCCTTTGAATAGATAAGGCGCTGTACGCAGGGAACGGGCAGTCATTAGTAAACATCGCAAGTTAAAAAGCCATTCCAGATATTATGACTTCAACACATCGAACACTTACTTCTTTCCTCTTTATGAACTATTATGAATTCATCTGAATATTTACATAAACCCTTCACCTGCCTATATTTAGCAATTAAACCGGAAACTGCATCTACGTCACAGGGCGCGAAAACGGCCATGATCGTTCGGAGTTGATTGAGTGAGTTTTTACAGATCTCGTGACTGAAACGTGCCACACTTAGCAAACTATGAATCACATAATTTGCAATATCCAGAGTATTTCAATATTTACTCTTCTGTGGGTATATTATGTTAATTTTACGAATTCATTTGCAACGGATCTGGCCTTTAAAGGCCACGCCACTTGTTCTGTCGTTAAATTAGCCAGATCGTCGCTACGGACAATTGGTCATTGTTGCCAGAGGTTGGCCACTTCTGTCAGCATTCTTAAAACCACGAAGTCGGTGAAAGACTGCGAGGGCCTAGTTGGGATCGGGATGGTGGGGACCAGTGAACCTTGCCATTTGTTTTCAAAAATCGCACTCTCCACTGTTGATTTATCGAATAACGTTGTCGCACTCGGATTTTTGGGATCTGTAAAATGTGTCGGTGTTGATTTTATTTTTTATTTTTGGTATCGACATTTGGATACTAATGTCCAGTATAATATGGATTACCACACATCGAAATTGCCTGCTTGCCTATCATATTATATATCTGCCGACCAATAGGTACAATTCCAATTTTCTGTTGCTCTGTTTTTAATAAGATTAAGCCACATTGAGGGAACGTTCTCCTAATCTGGCATAATCTGGCCATGATTCCATGGCTATGGTTGAAAAATCATAGCCATGTATCATTTTATAGTGAAAATCAATTTTATAATTAGTTTCAAGAAGTTAAAAGTACTTTCATATACATAATTACTGATGTATAAATACTTCCAAAGTCTGCAAAAGGAGCCATAATTGCCCACTGGCACAAAAATGGACAAAAACATGCAACCACTTTTTGCATTACCCGAAGTTGGTCAATGGGCAAGGTCATCACATGATCACATAAGCCATGCTAATTGGTTTATTGATTACTTCCTGTTCAGGGACCCAGTGATTGGGTCAGTGAAAGCACATGTTTTCATGAGTTTCTGATGACAGACTGGAGTATTTTTGCCATTCAAGAAAGGTTACTTATCTGATTAGCCATTATACTTGTCAGGAAGTAATAGGAAAGGGATTAAGGCTTGTTTCTGTTATAAAACTTTTCCCACAGCAATAGAAAAATGAGAGCTTTAGTTAGTAAAAGTCAAACAATCCTAAAATGGAGTTGTTCCAGACCTAAATTTTACTACAAAATGTGACTAGGCTATGTTTCAGCCCACACACAGCCTTTGGTTCTGGGATAGGCTTAATCTGGTGCAAAATCGTTTAAATTTGCATATCGAGCTCTTTCCAGCCAAAACTAGGCCCAGACAATATTTATAACAAACTTTGCAGAAAACTCGATTGTTTCATTGTATAAATTCAAAAACTTGATAAACATTGCCGTTTTGGCTGGGATGTGGCAAACGTGTCCAACCCGGGACACTATAGAACTCGCGGCAATGCTACTTATAAAGCACTACTTTAAAAGCATCGCCGCGAAGCACACAAGCTGATGACGTTTACCACTAAAATGAAAACTTGTGGTAAATTGATATCACGGTCAAGGCGAAGAGACTCCATTTGACAGTCTGGCATGCGTGGAATATAGACAAAAGAAATCTTGAATGATTCAAAGACTGATTGTTATTTGTATTTTGACTTCTTTAGTTTTGGCGGGAAAGAGCTCGATATGCAACTTTAACACGGGGTTCTTTTTTGTTGGGGTGGGGGTGGGGGGTATTTTAATCGTGATGTCTATCTTTGGAAAGTAGGAAGTAATGCAATACCTTGGGCATCCACTGAATGTGATGCCCAGTTAACACATGGATAATCCTGCCTACTTACTGTCTGAGGCCGTGTCATCGTTTCAGTCGCAGGGGTTGGGTCCGGTTTAGCCCAGGTGAACATGAAAACCCCAATCCATTCGCTCATGAACTCCGGGATAGTGGGCAGGCGAAAGGGCCACGGGACCTGCACTGAGGCGGACGCCGTGGCATTGGGCGTTGGTGCCCTATAAGCCAACAAATCTAGTTTGATGGCCGCGATACATCTAACTCCGGTGACACAATGGCCTGATCGGGTTCCTTGAGTGGGCTCAGTGCCGGGTCTGTGACGATTGACGGCCAGGTCACGGAGCCGAGGCCGGGTGCACCGGCCTTCAAACCTGGTGCTGCTACTGCTATTGTTCAAGGCATTAGTGGTGTGGGTAATGTCAACTTGCAGCAGGCAGCAGGTGTGAGAACTACTCCTGGCTGTCTGGTTCCGTGTGGCCGTGAAGTTAATACTCTCGCATGACACATGACACAGTATTCCACCGTGCAGACGTAATCAAGCAATGATTGGTCGACCGCTTTACATCACCTAGTCCAGCCACACTAGACTCCGTGTGGCCAAGTTGGGAGCGGACCGCGTTTAATTTGTTGAACTATGCATCACCCAACCACTGCTCCACCAAGGATCAACCCACACAAATATGCATGCATGACATCGCGGGGTGGGGGGGGGGGGGCAGGAAGGCGGCTCTCGGTTCACGGTAAGAGCACCGGGCAGCAAGCAGCAGAACGGCAGCGGACCGGTGAGTAATACACAGGGTAGGGGTGTAAGGTAGGGTGTGGGTGTGGATAAGGGCAGGAGTGTGCGCCAGTGAAGCGCATCAAAGCTGAAATGCGTGTGTGTATTGGCGGGCATGGAGAAGGCTGGGGTGGGGGCGGCGGTAGGAAGGGGGCGGCTGTCGCGTTAGGAGAACGGGAACGCCGTATAGTTTACTATTGCAACGATCTTTTCGTCGCGTTACGCAAAAGTGTTCACACGGTCAATATTGAGGGTACCGTGAATTTAGTTAATTTTAAATTGAAATGACCCGTTACGTGATAACCGCCAGTCCGAGTTTAGTGCAATTTTAAATATAAGGTATGTATGTCCCAGTCTGTGGTAAATATTGGAGGGCGATAGCCTAAAAATTGGAATAGTCGGGTTCGAACCCCCAACTTCCAGGCGCTCTGGCACCGTTACGTTGCGCGCTCCGGGTTCGAGTTGAGATCGGATTTGGCATAACCTGCATCAACTCTATCCACCAGGACAAGTTTGGTGCTCCGGTGTCTTTTAGTTTTCGAGCTACAACCGCGCACTCGACATTTACAATAGTCAAGGTCACGACCTTGACCTTTGACCTAGGCGGTTGAAAGACGGTCAGTTTTGAGATATTACCTTACATAACTTTTGTGTTCAACACGAGACGCGTAGCTTACAGGTTTCTATATTTGTTTGGCACATTGTTAATTGTAAAATGTCCTTCACCATTGGACCATTTTTGTGTTGCCATGGAAACAAAAAGTGACCGTCCAATTGGATTCATCTTGCACTTAATATATAAGGCCGACCCCTAGGAAGCCTGTACCAAGTAGCGTGAGGCTATGTGCATTGTAACTGCACCAAACATGGAAAAAAGGGAAATTTGTGTCTTTCATCATGGGATTTTCAGTTGCCTTGGAAACGAATACTGCGAGTTCGATCGCTGGAATTTTTTGGCATAATCTATCTAGGACCGAATGTCCCAGCCAATCGACGTTGAGATACCTGTATGGCAAGTTGTCGAAATCGGGTGGACAAAACTTCTATTGGTTCATAACGGGGACTTTCGTCGCCTTGGAAACCGACAGTAGCGTGAAAGCTGCTCCTACGTAAAATTTGATAGCAGTAACGAGAAAGATATTGAGGAGCCGAGTATATAGACACAAATTTCGTGTTTCTAGCTGTAATATTCACGTTACCGTGACTTCTGGCATCTGTTGGCGAAGTTTGACAACGATAGCTGCAAGTGTTCGACAGTTATCGTGCTCACAGACACACACATAGGATGGCGATTTTCGCCATAACAAGTACCAAAATCGACTCTTGTCGGTCTGTTCCAACCGGTTGCAATGCTTTAGCGTTAATATTGAGCGAGCGGTGGCTATTATAACCACGAAAATCCCCGGAGTCGATTTCCCCATTCATTTATCCTGGTTGACCGAGCGATGACTGTACCGCTCTCTGTCGTGGCCACTGGGGCCGTACTCATAATCCCATCATAACGCACGAAAAGTGCATTTTCATCTTAGCCTCACCAGCTCGTTGTTGTGGTGCTAATGATTAGGAAATCCTCTTTAATATAATTTTAGCACTTTCTTAATTCAGACAATTCACTTCTTGGGGGACTACTTTAAACGTTTTGAACCCCATAATCGCCCACCAAATCTTCCACTGGGCGCTAATTAAGTCTAATGCCGTAGCCATGGCGATTATGACTACGGCCCCAGGAAGGCCCACTCCAGGGAGGCCCACCCCAGGGAGGCCCACCCGAGGGAAGCCCACCCCAGGAAGGCGCACCCCAGGAAGGCCCACCCCAGGGAGGCCCACCCCAGGGAGGCCCACCCCAGGGAGGCCCACCCCAGGGAGGCCCACCCCAGGGAGGCCCACTCCAGGGAGGCCCACTCCAGGGAGGCCCACCCCATGGAGGCCCACCCCAGGGAGGCCCACCCCAGGTAGGCCCACCCCAGGGAGGCCCACCCCGGGAGTCCCACCCCAGGGCGGCCCACCCCAGGGAGGCCCACCCCGGGAGTCCCACTCCAGGGAGGCCCACCCCAGGGAGGCCCATCCTGTTTTCTTTAATAAGATAACACAAACCAAGAACAATGACCCATAAATATATTATGGAATCATAATAGCAAGGTGGGAAAGGAATCAGTGAACAATACTTAAACAGCGACTCGATAAGCTGTAATAGACTCGATAAGCTGTAATCAAAGTTTTGCCACAGGGGCAGATCTTACCAATGGTTGCGCCCCGTAGCGACGCTACCCGGGGGAGGGGGTGGGGGGCGAATGTTATCCATTGAGAGACGGCGCCTGAGTGAGGCGGCGGGCGGTGGTGGGAGCCCGAGTGCGACTGGCTAGTCTAATCAGAGAGATCGGTACCGAGTGAATATGTACTCGTTAAAGCTTTCTTTTGTTGTTAGTTAGTTTATTTTTTACGTTTGGTGTTATGTGAGTTGTGTTACTTGTATTTGGATTTCAGCAGCAAATGGAGGAAATAAATAAAATCAATCAATCAATCTATCCTGTGTTTCTTCTTTCTTCACGTATATACCAGTTTCTGATGTGGCGGTTGGCGGATCGTGAATTATTTCCGTTTGAGGGTGTTTCCGATAGCAAATTAATTGACATAGACGTACAATACAAGCGTACATTACAAGTAATTTGTTTGCCATATAGGCGTTAGCTAAGCCGGACTTTGAGGGTGGCAAACATGTTAGTATCAAAAGATATTATGATTGCAACTCATTTAGTTCAATACCCGTTTAATAGTTTAATATTTCCAGGGGTGTCGCTCAGTAATTGCAATTTGAAGGTGGCAAACATGTTAGTATCAAAAAATTATTTATGATGATGATTAACTATGATTGCTGGTCGGGGAAGCGGCGGCCATACGCGCCAGCGACGGCGACAGACTTGGGGAGGAAACGGTTGGAGTCCAACCGTTCCTGATTCCGAATCAGATCCTGGACGACACAGTGAAGACGAAGGAAGTGCAGGACTACTTCAGTAGGGAAGCGTGGCTTTTGGTGACGGACGTCTTGAAGGTCAAGCGGCAAGTTGCTGTTTGGATGTTCTCCGGGTGCAACAAAGGGATCAGGAGCGGAGAGACAGCATAGTATAGCATAGCATAGCATAGCATAGCATAGCGTGCGGCCGCTGTCTTGTATGGCAGCACTTGACGTGTGCTGGCTGCAAACGAGTCCCCAGAAGCAAGAGTTAGTTTTGTCCCACATGCAAGCTGTAAATACAGTTGTGTTGTATATTGCGTTGTACAGCTGGTCTGGCAGTAACGGATCACAGGCAGTAGCGGATCACTTCACGTTTACCATTGAATCGTTTCTATTAAAAGCTACTAAATGTAATAAACTTGGACTCATTTCAAAGATAATTAACCACGGACTTAAAATAAGTCCAAATACGCGAGGTTCTACGCATGCTGGAATATTGCCAACATTAAACTGGCTAAGCGTCTGAGAGAGGCGAGAATCGTCCGTCACACCCAGATGGCTGTCTGCCTCCTCCCCACCCAGAATCATGCAGAGAGCCTGAGAGGTGTGCACGCAGGCGTGAAGGCCGCTAACACCACTCTGAGGGCCCCAGAGGGTTTTTTCGACACGGCGAAACGGCGATTTTTAAAATCGACAACGCGACATTGGGGTTGTCTTAGAATCGAAATGCGACATAAGACTTAGCGATATGCGACATGGAACTTTTCTTAAAATCGACACGTGACATGGACCTTTTCTTAAAATCGACACACGACATGGACCTTTTCTTAAAATCGACACGTGACATGGCTAACCCCCCTTCGGGGGCCCTATTCTGGCCATGCGTCTGGGAGGGGAGGGCGCAGGCGAGACGGCCGCTAACAGTGCAGGCAGTGTTATTGAGGGCGTCACTACGGGGAGCTCCCCGTACAGACGCCCTCTCCGTAGCGACGGGTAAGATCGTAGACCCTTATAGTTTTGCCAGCTACACATCCCCTTTTCAGAAATTTAATTCAAGGCGCTGCCTTAATTTATTTAAATATTCCCCATCGAATATTGTAGAGCACCGTAGTTATAAATTGTCAATAAACATCTTTTCCCACACCAGCAAAATGTCGAACTACATATTCCGTAAGTGAGACTAAAGTACATTTCACTTTTTCTTGATCATTTGTGCAGATTACATAACAATTGGCGCCGCATAGATGCAGCGTGTAGCGTAGCGCCACCTTGCGGGGAGCTTGATACCGTCATCACTCCATTCGCCAGGCGGCGCTGCACTCGCTATCAATGGCGGCTGATAAACAACACTGCGTTGTGGAGGTGGATGTCAATTCGGGGAGAATGTCGCCAGCTTTACCAATGTATTCTGGAGAGCGAGTTGATCATGACAAGTGTCGATATCCTCATTCTATTGTCTGGACGCCAATCCCTATGTTAACGTAAGTTACCTGTTATTGTCTTGTCTCCTCGGCTCTCCCTCTCTGGTGCAGTCACCAGTCACAGGCACAGTAAATCAGTCTGAGTGGAGCGGGGAGGGGGGGGGGGGGGGTAGGGGGCCACACGACGTATACGTTGTGGGGCCCCCTGGGTGGGGTGGCGATTGGGTGGGGGGGGGGGGGATGCATGTGTGCATAGCCAGTTAGACAAGTGGGCTGTGTTCAATGAGGCCTTAACTTCAACTTGGGTTGGGAATTCAATTTTTTAGTATAAGAAGTTAATTCCCAACATTACCAGAAAATTATGGAGTCAAATGGCTAAGCCAGAAGACCCGTTGTTATCCGGTCCATTGGCTATTTTTTCTTGTCTGGCCTCCATTAAGCTGATAACAACCACGTCACAGAGCATCCTCCACTGCCGATTACATAACCCCCTAATTTATACTAGGGAGTGGGGAGACAATACAGCCGTCGTGGTAGTACAGCCGTTCTGTCTATAGACTGTGACATGTCCCATCATAATGTAATTTATTTTATTAAAGATAATTTGATATAGATATCTAGTAATAAAAGGGTTAATTCTGAAACTTTACTCCCAGGAATTTGAGTTCATCCCTTACGTTATTATGTGTATATGCATGTGTGCATACTCTGTAGGTGGCAAAACGCAACATTTCGTTCTGTAACTTTACCCATCGATAGGTATCCGACATGGCTCAGTCAAGTTCGTTAGCGGTAGATATACATCAAAGGTCAAGGTCACAGGAATCTTCTGCAAAAAAATTCCAATCTTTAACATGAGACCCTAAGAGAGCTATTAACTATTAAGAACAGCTGGCAGACCTCCATTACATGATGTGTGGCCGGGGACTCATCACTTGGCTTATCCAAACAAGATATCAATACTGCATGGCTCATTAATCTGCTTGTCATAACAATATTACAGCAAATCTCTGCACTGTCACGACTATGAAAAGATATTGAGGACTTTAACTTCAGAAGTCATATGATACCCTTGTGCTACATATATAGCCCTCCTCAAAACCGACCAAGCGACAATGGAACAGACACCCTAATCAAGATTACGAGACTTAGGGGGTTTCGGGTTTTGTGAATTGCTGTCTGGGCTCGCGCTAGGATATTTTTTTCATTAGCCAATTTGGCTAATTCCGTGGAAAAACATTAGCCAAACTTAGCTAAATATATTGGTTATAAATTGGTTATGTGTTTGTAGTTGAAATTTTATATTCGCCATTTTGGCGAGTGTCCAGGAAGTTGTTATCGCCAAATCCCGAATTTTCTCGCCAGATAGCTATTGGCGAATGCTAACTCGAGCCCAGGCTGTCATAAGCGAAGATCCACCTGTGGCACCATTTTTACATATGCCACATCTGGACAGGAAAAACTTAATTATTTGGTCACCATTTAAGATATATTATATTGTATTGCTCTCCGGATCACTCAACCTCTTTCTCCTATACCTATCTTCCCACCCCGCCCCCCCCCAAACCTTATAATTTGTGTTGTATCTCAGTGGCGGTCTACATTACCGGTATGTGCAGTGTGTTGTTTGCTCATATATTAAACTTAGTTTGGTTGGTTAGTTGTATATTCACCTACCCCCTCCTCTTTGCAATGAAAGACATGGGATCTTTATCCTGCAACCACACAGACATGGCCACAGCGGGGTTTGAACCATCGATCCATGTGCTGATAAGCCCTCAGCTCAAGCTAACAAGTAGACTGATTATGTGCCAGTCCTATATTATGGGCCTAACCATTGGGTGTACGTTGTGTAAGTGAGAGAGTTACATAAGAAAGGGTCTTTAACACATATAAAAGTACATGGAAAAGGCTGTATACCAGAGGGAGTCAAAGAGAAATTTCATCAAATGTACAGATAAGAAATCATTTGCCATTGTTACAAAAATCGCCTGTTCGTCCAACTATTGCAATGCAATGCTTCAGCAATGCTCCTGTGATAACAGATGTTTACTGGGGGAAATGTGCGTTGCCATGTATAAAGTTGTCCTTGCTTTTCAATGGCTGTGTGTTGTTGCAGGTGGCTATGCCCCATCATTGGACACATGGGAATCGCCACCACACAGGGAGTTATCCGAGACTTTGCAGGGCCTTACTATGTCTCGGTAAGTCAAACCTCCCCGCGCTTACCTCCCCGCGCTTACCTCCCCGCACTTACCTCCCTGTGCTTACCTCCCCGTGCTTACCTCCCCGCGCTTACCTCCCCGCGCTTACCTCCCCATGCTTACCTCCCCATGCTTACCTCCCCACGCTTACCTCCCACGCTTACCTCCCCGCGCTTACCTCCCCACGCTTACCTCCCCGTGCTTACCTCCCCGCATTTACCTCCCCACGCTTACTTCCCCGCACTTACCTCCCCGCACTTACCTCCCTATGTTTCAGTTGCAGTTGTAACATGAACTTGTTTTTTTCATGTGAAATAGATCATAGTGACTGCAAAAGTATCTGAAATCAATATTTAAGAATTTCCTACAACCCATCAACTACCAGTATTGAAGTACATATGTAATTAAGGTTTTGACATCTTTATACAGAAGCAGCTACATTGATGAGAAACATAGTTATTGAATTTCTTTCTGTCAGGAACTTGGCACCTCCAAGATTACTGGTAGTTATGCTATATTATTCACCAGTCAATGTTCAATGACACTTTTGATGCTGTGGTTTGCCACGAAAGCCTTTGTAAGGCCAATTATATGTCCTTTACATGTATCCTGATACTGTACTTCTTTCTTCAGGAGGATTGCATGGCATTTGGAAACCCCACAAAGTATGTATGTTACAATGCTAAAGAATGCTATGTTACAATGCTAAAGAGTGCTACATCACAAATGTTACAAATGCTAACCGGTATAGCTGACGACTGCCATACGAGACAAAGATCTAAGAGTCTTGGGACCTGCATTCTGTATCCAACCTCAGTTTAATTGTCTCACACAGGTTTTGGTCAATTCTTGCCTTATGTATTCTAATTGCTAAACTTCCTTCGCGCGTTAATGTACGGAGCGTTTTGTTTGCCTTGCAGTCGTATTAGACAGCTGATGAGCTGGGTGATATGGAGAGCATGGTACAGTATCTTTAGACTTTTTACCCGGGCTCTAATTGCAGATATTGGCAGCTACCCCTGGATAAAATTCCGAATTTTAATGGCAAAGAATTGTGGGACCGCAGTGTGTATGAAGCATCGGAGGAATACAAAGGGCGCATGGTAAGGAGCAATAGATCCACTACCAATGGGTTAGTCATTAACTCCTTCTGTTTAGATAGAAACTAATTAACATTGTGGCCACAGTGGAACCAAGGCAGAATGTTCCCGGACTGACCAGTATTGACCCTTTTATTAACATTGTGACCACAGTGAAACCAAGGCAGAATGTTCCCGGACTGACCAGTATTGCCCCTTTTATTAACATTGTGACCACAGTGAAACCAAGGCAGAATGTTCCCGGACTGACCAGTATTGCCCCTTTTATTAACATTGTGACCACAGTGGAACCAAGGCAGAATATTCCCGGACTGACCAGTATTGACCCTTTTATTAACATTGTGACCACAGTGAAACCAAGGCAGAATATTCCCGGACTGACCAGTATTGACCCTTTTATTAACATTGTGACCACAGTGAAACCAAGGCAGAATGTTCCCGGACTGACCAGTATTGCCCCTTTTATTAACATTGTGACCACAGTGGAACCAAGGCAGAATGTTCCCGGACTGACCAGTATTGCCCCTTTTATTGACATTGTGACCACAGTGAAACCATAGCAGAATGTTCCCGGACTGACCAGTATTGCCCCTTTTATTAACATTGTGACCGCAGTGGAACCAAGGCAGAATGTTCCCGGACTGACCAGTATTGCCCCTTTTATTGACATTGTGACCACAGTGGAACCAAGGCAGAATTTCCCGGACTGACCAATATTGACCCTTTTATTAACGTTGTGACCACAGTGGAACCAAGGCGGAATGTTCCCGGACTGACCAGTATTGACTCTTTTATTAACATTGTGACCACAGTGAAACCAAGGCAGAATGTTCCCGGACTGACCAGTATTGCCCTTTTTATTAACATTGTGACCACAGTGGAACCAAGGCAGAATGTTCCCGGACTGACCAGTATTGCCTCTTTTATTGACATTGTGACCACAGTGGAACCAAGGCAGAATTTCCCGGACTGACCAGTATTGCCCCTTTTATTGACATTGTGACCACAGTGGAACCAAGGCAGAATTTCCCGGACTGACCAATATTGACCCTTTTATTAACGTTGTGACCACAGTGGAACCAAGGCGGAATGTTCCCGGACTGACCAGTATTGACCCTTTTATTAACATTGTGACCACAGTGAAACCAAGGCAGAATGTTCCCGGACTGACCAGTATTGCCCTTTTTATTAACATTGTGACCACAGTGGAACCAAGGCAGAATGTTCCCGGACTGACCAGTATTGCCCCTTTTATTGACATTGTGACCACAGTGGAACCAAGGCAGAATTTCCCGGACTGACCAATATTGACCCTTTTATTAACGTTGTGACCACAGTGGAACCAAGGCAGAATGTTCCCGGACTGACCAGTATTGACTCTTTTATTAACATTGTGACCACAGTGAAACCAAGGCAGAATGTTCCCGGACTGACCAGTATTGCCCTTTTTATTAACATTGTGACCACAGTGGAACCAAGGCAGAATGTTCCCGGACTGACCAGTATTGCCCCTTTTATTGACATTGTGACCACAGTGGAACCAAGGCAGAATTTCCCGGACTGACCAGTATTGCCCCTTTTATTGACATTGTGACCACAGTGGAACCAAGGCAGAATTTCCCGGACTGACCAATATTGACCCTTTTATTAACGTTGTGACCACAGTGGAACCAAGGCGGAATGTTCCCGGACTGACCAGTATTGACCCTTTTATTAACATTGTGACCACAGTGAAACCAAGGCAGAATGTTCCCGGACTGACCAGTATTGCCCTTTTTATTAACATTGTGACCACAGTGGAACCAAGGCAGAATGTTCCCGGACTGACCAGTATTGCCCCTTTTATTGACATTGTGACCACAGTGGAACCAAGGCAGAATGTTCCCGGACTGACCAGTATTGATCCTTTTATTAACATTGTGACCACAGTGGAACCAAGGCAGAATGTTCCCGGACTGACCAGTATTGCCCCTTTTATTAACATTGTGACCACAGTGGAACCAAGGCAGAATGTTCCCGGACTGACCAGTATTGACCCTTTCATTGTTAAGTTATTGACAAAAATGAGGATTGATTGGCAGTTATTGCTCATTTTTATCTCATTGTCCATATGATGAATTTTAATTGGTGTTTATTGTTATCTGATTGTCCATGGAAGTCTCGATTTGTATTTATTGCTCATTATTTGATTGTCTATAGTATGAGTCTTGATTGGTCTATATTGCCCATTATTTGATTGTGCATATTATGAGTCTTGATTGGTATATATTGCTCGTTGTTAACGTAATGACCTCAGGTGAATCCTTATTGCCATTTATATTGCTCAATTATTGGTCCTGGTGAGTGGCATCCATTGTTGACCGGGTCACGTGTCGTTGCAGCACAACCTGTGTTGTGACAACTGTCACTCGCACGTTGCCATGGCGCTGACCCTGATGAACTACGACCGGAGGTCCTCCTGGAACATGGTGCAGCTCGCCTTCTTGATGATGGTCCGGGGCAAATTCGTCGGGTAGGTTGGTTGGTTGTACATTCACTGCTAAATGGTGCCATGTCAGATAGTTACACTGCTAAAGAGTGCCATATCAAGTCCAACCAGTATAGCTGACGACTGTCCTGCCAGACAAAGAGTTAAATCTGGTTGAGTCCTGGGGCCGTATTCATAATCCCATCGTAAGTTACGCACGAAAAGTGCATTTTCGTCTTAGCCTCACCATCTCTTTTTGGCGGTGCTTTTGATAAAAAAAAATCCTCTTCAATATAATTTTAGGATTTTCTTAATTCAGAAAATTCACATCTTGGGTGACTACTTATGTATTTTGAACCCGATAATCGCTCGACAAATTTTCCACTTGGCGCTAAGTCTAGTGGCGTAACCTAAGTGGCGATTATGAATACGGCCCTTGAAGAATAAGAGATGTGAAGTGCATGCAGCACGGTGCAAGAAGCGTGGAGACTTTGCGACTGCCCAGTGACCATGACGCTCAGCCTTGTGGCCTCAAGGCTCCCCCATCGACTGCCCAGTGACCATGGCGCTCAGCCTCGTGGCCTCAAGGCTCCCCCATCGACTGCCCAGTGACCATGGCGCTCAGCCTCGTGGCCTCAAGGCTCCCCCATCGACTGCCCAGTGACCATGGCGCTCAGCCTCGTGGCCTCAAGGCTCCCCCACCGACTGCCCAGTGACCATGGCGCTCAGCCTCGTGGCCTCAAGGCTCCCCCATCGACTGCCCAGTGACCATGGCGCTCAGCCTCGTGGCCTCAAGGCTCCCCCATCGACTGCCCAGTGACCATGGCGCTCAGCCTCGTGGCCTCAAGGCCCCCCCATCGACTGCCCAGTGACCATGGCGCTCAGCCTCGTGGCCTCAAGGCTCCCCCATCGACTGCCCAGTGACCATGGCGCTCAGCCTCGTGGCCTCAAGGCTCCCCCATCGACTGCCCAGTGACCATGGCGCTCAGCCTCGTGGCCTCAAGGCTCCCTCATCGACTGCCCAGTGACCATGGCGCTCAGCCTCGTGGCCTCAAGGCTCCCCCATCGACTGCCCAGTGACCATGGCGCTCAGCCTCGTGGCCTCAAGGCCCCCCCATCGACTGCCCAGTGACCATGGCGCTCAGCCTCGTGGCCTCAAGGCTCCCCCATCGACTGCCCAGTGACCATGGCGCTCAGCCTCGTGGCCTCAAGGCTCCCCCATCGACTGCCCAGTGACCATGGCGCTCAGCCTCGTGGCCTCAAGGCTCCCCCATCGACTGCCCAGTGACCATGGCGCTCAGCCTCGTGGCCTCAAAGCTCCCCCATCGACTGCCCAGTGACCATGGCGCTCAGCCTCGTGGCCTCAAGGCTCCCCCATCGACTGCTCAGTGACCATGGCGCTCAGCCTCGTGGCCTCAAGGCTCCCCCATCGACTGCCCAGTGACCATGGCGCTCAGCCTCGTGGCCTCAAGGCTCCCCCATCGACTGCCCAGTGACCATGGCGCTCAGCCTCGTGGCCTCAAGGCTCCCCCATCGACTGCTCAGTGACCATGGCGCTCAGCCTCGTGGCCTCAAGGCTCCCCCATCGACTGCTCAGTGACCATGGCGCTCAGCCTCGTGGCCTCAAGGCTCCCCCATCGACTGCCCAGTGACCATGGCGCTCAGCCTCGTGGCCTCAAGGCTCCCCCATCGACTGCCCAGTGACCATGGCGCTCAGCCTCGTGGCCTCAAGGCTCCCCCATCGACTGCCCAGTGACCATGGCGCTCAGCCTCGTGGCCTCAAGGCTCCCCCCATCTCCTGCAGGAACTCCTCCATTTCAACTGGAGCTAAATATTACATTAAATCGGGGTGTTTATTACCATAAACTCAGTACATAACACACAGTACTTTATCTGGATTTTATGTATTATAGGAGTGTTCAATTAGTTGCTTTGCATTTTCATATGTATTTGGTGGTTTCAGCTGTGGCGGCTTTCTGAAGACATGGCTTCCTTTCATGATTCTGGTGTCCATCATTGTGCTGGCTGTTGTCTTAACTCGTGACTTCATCTGACGTCAGACACTGAGCCCGACCAGTGGATTCATCTAAGACTGATCCAGACCAGACTTTTAAAAATTCTTCTGACACTGATCCAGACAAGTTGATTCTTCTGACACTGATCTCGACCAGTGGAATCTTCTGACCCTGATCCAGACCAGTGGATTCTTCTGACACTGATCCAGACGAGTGGAATCTTCTGACCCTGATCCAGACCAGTGGATTCTTCTGACACTGATCCAGACAAGTGGATTCTTCCGACGCTGATCTCGACAAGTGGAATCTTCTGACCCTGATCCAGACGAGTGGATTCTTCTGACACTGATACCGACCAGTGGAATCTTCTGACCCTGATCCCGACAAGTGGATTGTACTGACACTGATCCAGACCCTAAATTCTTGTCACTGATCCAGACCATTGAATTCATCTTGACACTGACCCAGACCAGTCGATTGTACTGACACTGATCCAGACAAGTGGATTCTTCTGTCACTGGTCCTGACCTAAATTGACACTGATCCTGATATTTGTGTGACATAATACAAAGAGGCCTTTTTGGAGTTGTACGCTAAGCTAGAAGTGTAAATGTTTATATCTCCACTATCCGGGTGTTTCTGTCGTTACTGTTTGTTACCAGTAATAATAATGTCATGATGAGCTCTGCACACCAGCGGTAAAATCTAAATAGGGCTTTTAATGATGTTTCGCTTTTTGTAGAGAAATTATAACTTCTATAAACTTCTGTAATGATTTGGCCGATATAAACATATAGACGCTTTTACCGAGCTTGTAATTTTTAATGACTATACATGTAATTCAAGACACTGAAAGTTTCGGGGGTTCGTCTGCATTACACAGTCTGGTTTTGAAAAGGTGTTAATGTAATACATAAATATCCTTCAATAGAATGTTGGGTATGGCGGTGAGTCGCTGCGAGCAGGCGTCCGGTGACCCCGTCAAAATATCGTCTGCTCGCGCTTCGCGGGGTCACTGAGTGCAGAGGGAGTGCGAAGACGTTATGATATTTGTACATATTACTTCGTGACTATTTATTGATAAATTACTGAATATAACCATTCCGAAGCATGGTTGGTCTATCTGTATATTTTGCACTTTGTTAACAAAACAAAAGGTAAATAAATCATTGAAAGACAAGTCCTAACTATTCGCGTCTATTTTTTTCCGACTAGCATGTGACTTTTTCAACTCCACTTCAAGTGCACTCGAAGAGACAGTTTCTTGGTGAACAAGTTCGTTCTAAAGAGTCAGTTCTAACGATAATGGTTCTTTGGTGCGTCATAACGAGCATAGCGGGTTCTGTCGTGGGTTATAACGAGCATAGCGGGTTCTGTCGTGGATTATAACGCGCATAGCGGGTTCTGTCGTGTGTTATAACGAGCATAGCGGGTTCTGTCGTGCGTCATAACGAGCATAGCGGGTTCTGTCGTGCGTTATAACGAGCATAGCGGGTTCTGTCGTGGGTTATAACGAGCATAGCGGGTTCTGTCGTGGGTTATAACGAGCATAGCGGGTTCTGTCGTGGGTTATAACGAGCATAGCGGGTTCTGTCGTGCGTTATAACGAGCATAGCGGGTTCTGTCGTGTGTTATAACGAGCATAGCGGGTTCTGTCGTGCGTTATAACGAGCATAGCGGGTTCTGTCGTGCGTTATAACGAGCATAGCGGGTTCTGTCGTGCGTTATAACGAGCATAGCGGGTTCTGCCGTGGATTATAACGCGCATAGCGGGTTCTGTCGTGTGTTATAACGACCATAGCGGGTTCTGTCGTGCGTTATAACGACCATAGCGGGTTCTGTCGTGTGTTATAACGAGCATAGCGGGTTCTGTCGTGGGTTATAACGAGCATAGCGGGTTCTGTCGTGGGTTATAACGAGCATAGCGGGTTCTGTCGTGGGTTATAACGAGCATAGCGGGTTCTGTCGTGCGTCATAACGAGCATAGCGGGTTCTGTCGTGCGTTATAACGAGCATAGCGGGTTCTGCCGTGGGTTATAACGAGCATAGCGGGTTCTCTCGTGCGTTATAACGAGCATAGCGGGTTCTGTCGTGCGTTATAACGAGCATAGCGGGTTCTGCCGTGCGTTATAACGAGCATAGCGGGTTCTGTCGTGCGTTATAACGAGCATAGCGGGTTCTGTCGTGCGTTATAACGACCATAGCGGGTTCTGTCGTGCGTTATAACGAGCATAGCGGGTTCTATCGTGTGTTATAACGAGCATAGCGGGTTCTGTCGTGAGTTATAACGAGCATAGCGGGTTCTGTCGTGCGTTATAACGAGCATAGCAGGTTCTGTCGTGCGTTATAACGAGCATAGCGGGTTCTGCCGTGCGTCATAACGAGCATAGCGGGTTCTGTCGTGAGTTATAACGAGCATAGCGGGTTCTGTCGTGAGTTATAACGAGCATAGCGGGTTCTGTCGTGAGTTATAACGAGCATAGCGGGTTCTGTCGTGAGTTATAACGAGCATAGCGGGTTCTGTCGTGCGTTATAACGAGCATAGCGGGTTCTGTCGTGGATCATAACGAGCATAGCGGGTTCTGTCGTGGGTTATAACGAGCATAGCGGGTTCTGTCGTGCGTTATAACGAGCATAGCGGGTTCTGTCGTGTGTTATAACGAGCATAGCGGGTTCTGTCGTGCGCTATAACGAGCATAGCGGGTTCTGCCGTGCGTCATAACGAGCATAGCGGGTTCTGTCGTGAGTTATAACGAGCATAGCGGGTTCTGCCGTGCGTTATAACGAGCATAGCGGGTTCTGTCGTGCGTTATAACGAGCATAGCGGGTTCTGCCGTGCGTCATAACGAGCATAGCGGGTTCTGTCGTGCGTTATAACGAGCATAGCGGGTTCTGCCGTGCGTCATAACGAGCATAGCGGGTTCTGCCGTGCGTTATAACGAGCATAGCGGGTTCTGTCGTGCGTTATAACGAGCATAGCGGGTTCTGCCGTGCGTCATAACGAGCATAGCGGGTTCTGTCGTGCGTTATAACGAGCATAGCGGGTTCTGTCGTGAGTTATAACGAGCATAGCGGGTTCTGTCGTGAGTTATAACGAGCATAGCGGGTTCTGTCGTGAGTTATAACGAGCATAGCGGGTTCTGTCGTGAGTTATAACGAGCATAGCGGGTTCTGTCGTGCGTTATAACGAGCATAGCGGGTTCTGTCGTGGATCATAACGAGCATAGCGGGTTCTGTCGTGGGTTATAACGAGCATAGCGGGTTCTGTCGTGCGTTATAACGAGCATAGCGGGTTCTGTCGTGTGTTATAACGAGCATAGCGGGTTCTGTCGTGCGCTATAACGAGCATAGCGGGTTCTGCCGTACGTCATAACGAGCATAGCGGGTTCTGTCGTGAGTTATAACGAGCATAGCGGGTTCTGCCGTGCGTTATAACGAGCATAGCGGGTTCTGTCGTGCGTTATAACGAGCATAGCGGGTTCTGCCGTGCGTCATAACGAGCATAGCGGGTTCTGTCGTGCGTTATAACGAGCATAGCGGGTTCTGCCATGCGTCATAACGAGCATAGCGGGTTCTGTCGTGAATTATAACGAGCATAGCGGGTTCTGTCGTGAGTTATAACGAGCATAGCGGGTTCTGTCGTGAGTTATAACGAGCATAGCGGGTTCTGTCGGGCGTTATAACGAGCATAGCGGGTTCTGTCGTGCGTTATAACGAGCATAGCGAGTTCTGCCGTGTTTTATAACGAGCATAGTGGGTTCTGTCGTGTGTTATAACGAGCATAGCGGGTTCTGTCGTGCGTTATAACGAGCATAGCGAGTTCTGCCGTGTTTTATAACGAGCATAGTGGGTTCTGTCGTGAGTTATAACGAGCATAGCGGGTTCTGTCGTGCGTTATAACGAGCATAGCGGGTTCTGTCGTGCGTTATAACGAGCATAGCGGGTTCTGTCGTGTGTTATAACGAGCATAGCGGGTTCTGTCGTGCGTTATAACGAGCATAGCGGGTTCTGTCGTGAGTTATAACGAGCATAGCGGGTTCTGTCGTGCGTTGTAACGAGCATAGCGGGTTCTGTCGTGAGTTATAACGAGCATAGCGGGTTCTGTCGTGCGTTATAACGAGCATAGCGGGTTCTGTCGTGTGTTATAACGAGCATAGCGGGTTCTGTCGTGCGTTATAACGAGCATAGCGGGTTGTGCCGTGTGTTATAACGAGCATAGCGGGTTCTGTCGTGCGTTATAACGAGCATAGCGGGTTCTACCGTGTTTTATAACGAGCATAGCGGGTTCTGTCGTGCGTTATAACGAGCATAGCGGGTTCTGTCGTGGATCATAACGAGCATAGCGGGTTCTGTCGTGGGTTATAACGAGCATAGCGGGTTCTGTCGTGCGTTATAACGAGCATAGCGGGTTCTGTCGTGTGTTATAACGAGCATAGCGGGTTCTGTCGTGCGCTATAACGAGCATAGCGGGTTCTGCCGTACGTCATAACGAGCATAGCGGGTTCTGTCGTGAGTTATAACGAGCATAGCGGGTTCTGCCGTGCGTTATAACGAGCATAGCGGGTTCTGTCGTGCGTTATAACGAGCATAGCGGGTTCTGCCGTGCGTCATAACGAGCATAGCGGGTTCTGTCGTGCGTTATAACGAGCATAGCGGGTTCTGCCATGCGTCATAACGAGCATAGCGGGTTCTGTCGTGAATTATAACGAGCATAGCGGGTTCTGTCGTGAGTTATAACGAGCATAGCGGGTTCTGTCGTGAGTTATAACGAGCATAGCGGGTTCTGTCGGGCGTTATAACGAGCATAGCGGGTTCTGTCGTGCGTTATAACGAGCATAGCGAGTTCTGCCGTGTTTTATAACGAGCATAGTGGGTTCTGTCGTGTGTTATAACGAGCATAGCGGGTTCTGTCGTGCGTTATAACGAGCATAGCGGGTTCTGTCGTGTGTTATAACGAGCATAGCGGGTTCTGTCGTGGGTTATAACGAGCATAGCGGGTTCTGTCGTGCGTTATAACGAGCATAGCGGGTTCTGTCGTGCGTTATAACGAGCATAGCGGGTTCTGTCGTGTGTTATAACGAGCATAGCGGGTTCTGTCGTGCGTTATAACGAGCATAGCGGGTTCTGTCGTGAGTTATAACGAGCATAGCGGGTTCTGTCGTGCGTTGTAACGAGCATAGCGGGTTCTGTCGTGAGTTATAACGAGCATAGCGGGTTCTGTCGTGCGTTATAACGAGCATAGCGGGTTCTGTCGTGTGTTATAACGAGCATAGCGGGTTCTGTCGTGCGTTATAACGAGCATAGCGGGTTGTGCCGTGTGTTATAACGAGCATAGCGGGTTCTGTCGTGCGTTATAACGAGCATAGCGGGTTCTACCGTGTTTTATAACGAGCATAGCGGGTTCTGTCGTGCGTTATAACGAGCATAGCGGGTTCTGTCGTGAGTTATAACGAGCATA